>PVIR01019007.1:0-18208 GCA_004026965.1 Petromus typicus | reverse complement strand
AAAGGAGTGATATGCTTCCAAATGTGATGAAAATATCTACCACTTGGTAATAGAAATGGTACATGCTGCTGTAAAACTTTAAAAATATTTCTTCCCTTTAAAGTTTAAAGTAAAACATTTTAAAAATAATACCTAACAAATGAAGTAGAAATAACAACAATATAAATAGTCAAGAAAACAATAAAAAGAAGGTCATCATAATAGCAATGGTAATAATAACAATAGTAATAACATTAAAAAGCTCATTTGGCAAGTTTAATTTCAAGTATTTTTATATATGTTAACTTACTTTTCACTGCTACCTTTTCTGGTAAGCACAGTTATTACTCCATTTTGTAGAGGAGGCCCACAGAGATGTAGAGAGAAAAATTGAATGTAGTTACATAGAAATAAATGATTAGGCTGAAATTCAAGTTCAGGAAGTCTAATTTCAAGCTTTCTGCTCTTAACCACTACAATATTTTCCTGAATGAATGACAAATATAGATGCCTTAGCATAAAACACATGCGTGTGTGTGTGTACGCTCAACTCTCAAGTCACAGTGAACATCAATCTGTATGTACATTGATGCACGATTAAATGTATACACCAGATACATAGACACATATGCTCATATGTGTTATGTGCATATGCATAGAAAATACAGACATACATATTTATATATACACAAGTATGAAAATATAAAATACATAAGTATAAAATATGAGCGTAGGAACAGTTTTAGTAACTTTTTGTACAAAAATCCAATTGGGCCTCCACAGATTCAACAGCATGAAAATGGGAAAAAAATTTCCTTTATAACTATATTTAGCAAATGTTTTTCAAAAAATATTGTTTAATCATTTCAGAGAAACAGAACTTTCTGCAGTCTGCAGTCAATCTTTTTTTTGAAGATTGTAGCGCAATGTTTGCTCAGTGAGATTCTATTTTCAGGATGCTGATAAAATATAGGTGCATGGTCTGCGGACATCCTTCCCACAGTGCTGTCGACCGAGGTCTCCTCTTACCCTGGTCCGAATCGTCCTACGTGTTCTTCTGCCTCTGTCCTCCACTCCAGAATTTGCCGGACTCATAATAATTTTCACAATTTCCCCAGAAGACACAACAGAAGGTAAACACCACTTACCAGGTGTCCCTGCGAGGTCAGTACCGTCACAAATACCATCTCATTACCTCATTTATCAATAAAATGGATGTGTGTTATTTTTATAGAAAGAAAACCAAGGCTTAAAGATTTTAGCATCATACTCAAGAAAAAAGCTATGAATGTGGGACTTTGCAACTTGCTGTTTCCTCACAGCAGAAAAGAAGAACAGAATTACAGAGTGCTAAGTTGGAAAGAATCCTGTTTATCCAATTGTAATTATCAGTTAATTATATGCTCCTGGAGGAAAATGAATAATTTCTTATTCATATTTGAATTTCTAGCCATGTGCAAAGTGTTAACACAGAATAAGCACCAAATAGCTGTTCATATTTTAAAAATTTATTAAAATGCATCACAATAGTTGGAAGCTCACATAAGCCCAACCCATGTTCATCCAAGGATACCTATTGGGTGTAGACGCAACCATTCCTGGTTTGTGCTCTCTGTACACCATTATGCTTCTTCTTCATTGTTGACACATTTTGTTTAGATGTTTTTAATGAAATAGACTTAAGCCAAAAGAAAGGTATTGATTCCTTGCCTCTACACATTCTGTGCTGGCTCACAGACCACATAGGGATAGTTTTGGGCTCTCATGGGGCTGAAAGTCAAGTAGTCACCTCTTGTCTTCGTGCACAAGCTGGCAGTGCCATGGGGCCTGAACCCAGGTCCCCACACAGAGGCTAGAGTTAGCTGTGCCCTCTGTGAACTGAAAGGGCTATAACCTCTGCTGGGATTCAGACCTACATGTTTCTGCATGGAAGAGAAAAAATTTTGATTCTTAATTCAATCACATACCTGACTGGCACTCTTGCATATCAAACTGGGAATCCTGGGAGGCTGTCGGAATATGCAGATCAACAGAAGCTAATTAGCGTTAACTTGCAGCCATACTGAACTGATTGGCAGCACAGCTGTGGGGACCCAACAAAACATGCTGAGTTGCATGTTTGTCAGGCCACCTGCCACTTGGCAGAATCCAAAACTGTGCAAAGCTCTCTGCCATCATAACTCAATGACCTTCATTTGGGAAGAGCGGGGAACAGACACACTCAGATCACACAGTAATTAGTACTGTCTTCACCTGACACACGGTCAACAATGGGCTGCATGGCACCTTCCCTGTCTGACATGCAGACATCTTCATCCACACTGACAGCTTCTGTGGAAGCAACTGTTCTCTATGAAGTTTGTGATTCCACTCATGAGCACTGCAGCCTGCCTGAGTGGAGCTGCAAGGCTCTCCGTGGATTTCCATGGGGGTCTTCCTCTTGCAGATGGGCTCTCATTTTGGAGATATGGGTATAAACACAAAAGACCTGGGGGTAGGCACCAGGAGCTGGCATGCTTGGTTGTTCTGAGGCTGTAGGCTTGGTTTTTGCTGGCTTTTCGGGTTTTTCTGAGCCTGAATTCCCTCTGTTGCCCCTGGTAGATGTTCAGAAGTTGCCTGGGAGGATAATTCCCAGGGACAAGATTCCTCTTTGTCCCCTCACTGCCACTACTATGCAAACCACCTTCTTTTTGACAGAGCTTGCAAGACATCCTAGAGGGACAGTGCCTTGGAACCAGCAAGACTCCAATTCTGCAGCAGCCACACAGGTTCAGCTTGTTTTCTTTACTGGTCATTGGCAGAGGTGGCCAGAGGCTGGATGCAGGTGGCTCTGAAAGCATCTTGTGGCTCACAGGGCAGTAGATGTGCAGATGGGGTCAGCATGCTATGAATCAAATAAATGTCTTCTTTGCTCTGACGTCACTGTAAATTGGTGAGGTCAGGTTGTCTCACTGGCTGCTGACAGAAAGCTTGTGAGCACTGGACACCAGAAAAGGAGAGACAGAATTCTGCAGATAAGTAGAGTAATTTTAGTGGGTGTTACTTTAGTTAGAAATTGGAGAGTCAGTCCCTTTCACAATAGCACCCCCCAAAAATAAAATATCTAGGAATCAATCTAACAAAGGAGGTGAAAGACCTCTACTCTGAAAACTACAGCACTCTGAAAAAGGAGATAGAAGATGATATCAAAAAATAGAAAGACATACCTTGCTCCTGGGTAGGAAGAACCAATATTGTCAAATACGGCTATACTCCCAAAACTACTCTACACATTCAACACAATCCCGATTGAAATCTCAACAGCATATTTCACAGACCCAGAGAAAAAAATTCAAACTTTCATCTGGAACCACAAAAGACCTAGAACAGTCAAAGCAATTCTAAGCAACAGGGACATGGTGGGGGTATTACTACTCCGAACCTGAAAATATACTATAAAGCCACCGTGATAAAAACTGCATGGTACTGGCAAGGTAACAGACCCGAGGATCAATGGAGTAGACTAGAAGATCCAGAAACTACTCCAGATACACTGAGCCACCTCATCTTTGACAAAGGAGCCAAAAATCCTCAATGGAGGAAAAATAGCCTCTTTAACAAATGGTGCTGGAAAAACTGGGCTTTAACTTGCCAAAGACTAAAACTAGATCTAACTCTTTCACCTTGCACCAAGCTAAAATCAAAGTGGATAAGAGACCTAAATATTAAAACAGACACTCTAAACCTGTTGCAAAACAGATTAGGTAAAATTCTCTAAGACATTGGCTTAGGGAAAGACTTCATGAACAAAACTTCTATAGCACAGGAATTGGCTGAAGAAATCAACAAATGGGATCTCATTCTTTAAAAAAGCTTCTGGACAGCAAAGGAAACCACCAACAGTGCAAAAGACAACCAACAATGTGGGAAAAAATCTTTACCAGCTATTCCTCAGACAAAGGGCTACTATCTAGAATATATAAAGAGCTTTATTTATATTTAAAAAGAAGCAAAGAAAGCAACTCACAGTTTAAAAACATTTAACAATTTCAGCACAACACTAGCAGACACACAGTTGGTAATTTGATGCTAGATGAAAATCAAAAGACTCAGTGTTGGGTGAAGTCACTGAGGTGACCAGTCATGACCCAAGATGAGAGTTGTCTCATATGCTTGTGCTTATGTCTGTGCTCACCTGCTAAGCATTGCTGCCTCCTCCTGGAATGCAAAGCCAGCCATGTGGGTGCCAGGACAGAGGTCAGCACAGAGGAGTGGCCTGACACATTTCCTCTCTGATGTCAGGGAACCTGAGCACCCACTTATCCTCATGATGTTCAGGGCTGTTTTGTTGGCCAGGGGATACAGCAAGCACTTAGCATAATTACATAATTCTTATAGCTCTCCATGAGAAAGACTTGATCAGCTCTTTTGTTGACTGTGTTTTGAGAGGTTGAGAAAGAGACGAGGTCTTTCAGGCTCCAACCTCCACCCCTTAACGTATGTGTCATGGAGCTCAGTGGTGAAATGCATTTTCAGAACACATAGTTGTTTGGTGAAATCACTGTTATGGGAGGCAACTTGGAATATGGGGAAGCAGGGATTTGAGGGCTAAGTAGGTAATATATTGACAAAAAAAGGGGGTGGGAAGCAGTGGGAAGGGGAAAGCTACAATGAGGCCCAAGAGCCCAGAGTGTGGTGAATGTAACATCTTCAGCAGAAAATGTCAGCTGACGCACACCAGCTGTCAAGCACAAATGTGGGCCTGGGAAAGACCCTCTAGGCCACAGAGGCCCATCAGGTAAGCCAGGTAGCATCACACAGTGAGCTTGGGTAGCATCCAGAAGAATCACAGGCCAAGTGATGAGGATCTCCAGGTTTCACAGGTCACCACTGGGCTCATGGAACCAAGCCCGATGTGTGAAGAAAGTCAGGCAGCGAGACCGTCTGAGGTCTGAGAGACTACCTCTGTGCCAAGAACATCAGTCACCTTGAATCCCAGCACTCTCAAGTCTCACTAGGTGCCTTCATGAGTTTTGGAGAGATATTCATGGTTTTAAGGTGCTTTCCAAGAGGGAGAGAAAAAGAAACAAGGATAACAAATACAGAAGAGGACCGACAGAGGAAGCTGTGATGGGAGGTGGGACGCCAGCCAACAAGCCTGGGACTGAGGGCAGAGAGCCCGGCTCTGGGCTGATTTACCTGGGATAAACAGGACTTCCTGGTGATGCGGGTGGAGTTCATCTCACATTTCTGGGTATTTCTTATGAAGAAATAACTGGATTTTCCTGGTTTCTTTCACTTAGCAAAATGTGAGGCTCCTTCATGTTGTGGAATGTATGAGTATCCTGTTCTTTCTTGTTTCATTACATTGCATTGATAGCACAGAGTTTTTATCCATTGTCTAGGTGATGGGCACTTGTACCATTTCCACTTTTTCTATTATAAATAATGTTGCTGTGAAAAGTCACTTACATATCAGGTAGACAGATATATTTTAATTTCTCTTAGATATATGTGAGAGTGGAATTACTTGCTCACACGTAAATTCATATCAAGAAAAGAAACTACAGGAAGTTTTCCAAAGTAGCTGCTTCATTTTGTACCCAAATTTCCAGTTTCTCCACATCCACATCAACACTTTTTTTTTGTCTCTCTCTGATCACAATCACTGTAGTAGCAGAAAGGAGAGCTCGGTTTTTTTAATTTGTATTCTTCTAAGGCGTAAACAGTGTAAGGCATATTTCACAGGCTTATTGACCATTTATACAGCTTCTTTATTGAAATATTTATTCAATTTTTTTACTTATGAAATTACTTAATATTTGTCTTATTTTGAAGTTGTAAGAATTCTTTTATTTAGGATTCGTGTCTGTTATCTGATAAATGATTTACAAATATTTTCTCATAATTTGTGACATAATTTCTTAATTTTCAAATTTTGATGAAGTTTAATCCATTATTTATATATTTTTGTGCTCTGAAATTTTGACACCATATCTAAGAAATATTTTAGGGGAGGTATCACAAATATTTTACCCTATAATTTCTTTTAAGCGATTTATAGTTTTATACTTAAAGCTGAGGGCTGCTTGTAGATAATTTTTGTATGTAACAGAGTCTGTGGCCTATTAAGATTCTTCCTGACAGTTATCTTCAACAAGCACTGATTCCTAAAGATAGAAAGCAGGTTTATGTCTTTCAAGATTCTTGGTAAGATTCAAACAGAAGCAGAGTCCTTGAAAGGAATGCAGTATTTCCGCTGGTTTATGGGCATCAGGCCCGTTTTGGATGTCTGAGACCTCTTGCTGCACACTTGCTCACCCAGGTAACTCCTGACCACCGTTCCCAGAAGACCCTGGGCAAGCCTTCCCCTCCTGGGGCCCACATGTCTCCTAGGCCTGCGGCCATACTCTGCACCTCTCGCTGGGCCACAGCACATCAGTATGGTCCCTCTGGAGCCTGTCATCAGACACTAGTGCAGCTTGTCCTGTCACCACGTCCTGCACTTCCTGCTGAACAGGATGGGTAGTGTCATTTTGTCTTTGATACTGCTAAGTTCTTTTGAATCTGAAGAATAGCAACTTGGAGAAAAACTGTGACTTTGAAGTTTGTTTTATTGATTCGTTTGTACTGTTGGTAAATCAAGAGCACGTTTTATAGGATTTTAAAGAGCACCAGAAAGGAATGCCAAATTACTCAGTGATTATATATGCTTTTTTCTGCTGTGGGAACATTTTGAGATTATAGCAAAAGGTATTTCAGAGTTCTACAGAAATCTCTTTCCCCAATAGGAGACGTGAGCCAGCTGTGTAGGACATGCTATTCCACCTAGAATCCTGAGCACCTGGCTTAATCTGGTACCTATTTATGTTCAAACAGAAAGTGATATTTCTTTCTGCTTCTATCTTTCTGTCAATTGCATTTTTTACTAGGAATCCAAGAGTCCCTGGGCTTTTACTGCTAAAAGCTCTTACATATCAGAGAGCTTCTATCCTACACGATAAACTCGTTCTTCCTGAAAATTTGAGAATAATTTAGGACCCATTTCCTGTTTAGATGTGGCTGCCACAGGGTGAGGAGCCAGCAAAGACCTTTGTTAATTTTTTATTTTGAGGTTGCCCTTCCAGGTGATTGTCACACAAGTAGGTAGACTGAACCTTTAAAAGTTATTCAGATGTCAGTGTAACAATCCATTCTTGAATTCCTGAAACACTCAGGAGATAAGTATAAAACTCCTACCATGTTCCAGCCCCTGTGTTAAGAGCTGGATCTTAATGGTCAAAGATGCAGTCTCTGTTCACAGAAGCTTACAATACCACTGTACAGGGAAGCCAAAAAGACTCCCTTTACTGCGTGCTTTACTAGTGAATGAATACGGTGCCCTGGGAGCTCGAGAAGGGAATGAGCAGTGTGGCCTGGGGGTTGGGGATGCGTATTTATTTTTCTGGTGAGATACGCTTTTGTCACTGGAAGCCCTGAGGACAATTTTTACACATACTCATTTGGCACAATAATATTTGTAAAATATTTTACTGTCCTCAGATCATAAGGGAAACAATTCATATGGCATAACAGGACAAGGAGCACCAGTCTAACACTGGAGTAATGCTTCTGAAGTTCTCACAGTCTTATCGTGAAAGGACCAAGTAAGATTATAATTAACTTATGAAAGAAAATGCAAATTGAAGCTTGCTGGGCAAACTGTTTCATTCAAATGGGAACCACTTCCCTTACTTTGGCGGTTAAGAAAATCATTCCTTCCCTCTGACTTCTCTGCTCCTCTCTGCCCTCCCTCTTAGAGTACTTTTGGGCTCCTGGACCCCGTGCTGAGTGCCAAGCATCTGAAGGCGGCTAAGGCAAGGTGACAGCTACGGGCAATCCACTCTGCTTACCGACGCTTGCTAATGGAAGAAGCACGTCTTCTCCAGCAGCCCCAACAATTGTCTGCCTTGCTGCAATGCAGCAGGCCCTCAGGGAGCAGGTGACACATGGCCAGGGCCTGGACGGATCCTGAGCAGGTCTTGCTGAGGGTCTCCAGGAACACCTTATCCAGGGCATGGCATATGTGGTTTCAGTGACCTCCTTCAATGAAAGGGTGAGCACTGGACAAGAAGCTATTTCAAAAAAGTGCAAACTTACCTTTTATAATGGTGTGTTCTATTTTATCATTAGCAATTGTTAGTCTCTTCCTGATTTCAACTTATAAGTTATATATTAGTATATACATATGTATAAGTAGAAGAAACACAGCATGTACAGAATTCAGTATTGTTCTTGGCTACTAAGTCCACTGGCTTCCAAATCCTATTCCTAGGATGGATCCCCCCATGGGTCAAGGAGACAAATGTAGTTAGTTTCTGGACAACTGTAACAATGAATAGAAATATAAGCCCAGTCTGTGTAGGAATGCTGTTATAAATTCTATGTTAAAATTCTGCTTCTGAAATCTTGCACTATAAAATGTGTAATCGGTCATCAAAATAAGTGAAAAGCAAAAAAGTTTATGAGATAGTAAGTAGTAAAATTATACTTTCAATATAAAAGCTGTTTCGTGAGTGTTCTTTGAAGTGCTTTTATAAAATAAAAGTTGGATGAGACTTCTTGAAAATAAATGTGGTTGATGTCCTTTGCTATATAAATAGGCACTATAAGATGTTCAAAGATATCTCTTATAGAAAGATAGTTTCCCTTAAAATTATATATCAGGGTCACACAATTCTGTATAGGTCATCTATAATGGATTATAGATTATGGATTATATTATGATATATCATAATCCTATATATCATAGTCATATATATGGATGGGTGTCCTCAAAAGCTGAAAGGGATGAACTCTTTCAATGTTTGCAATCTGTGATTATATTTATTTGGCTGTTTTTTATGGAGGATAATTTCAGGGGGTTAGAATTCTAACTTTTCAAAATGTACTTATACCACTTTAAAAATTTTATTCCATTGCTTCATGGCGTCTTTCATTTCTGATAGAAAGTCAGTGTTGATCATTATCTTAGCTCCTCTGTAATGATGTGTAACTCAAATTCAGTTTAAGACTTTATTCTTCTTATTAAGGAACTTGATTACGAGGTGACTTGGTCTGGTTTTCTTTGTGGCTTCCTTTGGATCTCTGAGCTCAGGTGTCATCCAAATTTAGGAACCCTTCACTCATTCTTCCTTTAGACAGTTTTTTGTCTCCTCTGTTCTAGGACATGTTTGTGTAATTATTTGATGTGGGCCACAGGCTGCAACAGCTTTGTCCCTTGTTAGTCTTGTGTGTATGTCTGTGTGTATGTCTGTGTGCGTGTGTGTGCATGTCTGTGTGCGTGTCTGTGTGCATGTCTATGTGCGTGTATGTGTGCATGTTTGTGTTCATGTTTGTGTGTGTCTGTGTGTATCTGTGTGTGTGTGTCTGTGTGCATGTCTATGTGTGTGTCTCTGTGTGTGTCTGTGTGCGTATCTATGTGCGTGTCTGTGTATATGTCTGTGTGCGTGTCTCTGTGTATGTCTGTGTGCGTGTCTGTGTGCGTGTCTGTGTGCATGTCTGTGTGCATGTCTATGTGCGTGTCTGTGTGCATGTTTGTGTTCATGTTTGTGTGTGTCTGTGTGTATCTGTGTGTGTGTGTCTGTGTGCATGTCTATTTGTGTGTCTGTGTGCATGTCTGTGTGTCTGTGTGCATGTGTGTGTGCATGTCTCTGTGCATGTCTGTGTGTGTGTCTGTGTGTGTGTGTGTGCGTGTCTGTGTGTGTGTTCTGTGTGTATGTCTGTGTGCATGTCTGTGTGCGTGTCTGTGTGTATGTCTGTGTGCATGTCTGTGTGCGTGTCTGTTTGTGTGTCTGTGTGTATGTGTGTATGTCCCAAAGCCTTTGCTACTATGACTCTAGTGATCTTGTTTTGTTTTAAGTACCATAATTTCCACCTCAAAAGATCAAAATGATCTTTTTTCAACATCGTTCTTATTTTGCCCTCTTACATTAATTTTTTTGTAAATATGCATTGAAAGCTGTTTTAAAGCCATATCCACTAAGCCATCACTGTTACCATTTCTGTGTCTGCTTCTATTTGTCTATGCCTTTTACTTCCCTTTGTTGCTTCATGACATATCTGGTAATTATCTGTGGGATACTTGATGTGATTTTAGGTTGTTGAGTGCTTGGATTTTGTTATATTCTTCAAATAGTGCCCTACTTTGCTTCAGAAAACAGTAAATTGACTCAAAAACTATTGCATTCTTTTTGTAGTTTTAAACTGTCTTAGTACAAATCTTGAGACGCTTCTATTCTGGAACAGGATCTGTTCTGCTCCTAAGAAGTGAATGTTGCAAGTCTCTGCCACATGGTGCTGACTGTCCACAGGCTCTCTTTGAGCAGATTTAAGAATAAGAGCATCTAGTAGCTGTTGAACTTACAGCTTCCTAGCAGCTGTTCTTTCCCCTGGTTATTGTTTTTGTCCTGGATCATGGGAATTTCACCTATGCCTGAAAACCTTCAGCTTGAGCCCATGACACAAAATGACTTGAGACAAATTTAAGTTTCACTCTGCATCACTTCTTTTTTTCCATTCAGTCCCATGAACTCCACCTGCTCCTGCCTGCTTGAGCTCCAGGTTCTGTGTCCTCAGCTTAGTAACACCACCATATTTTTCTTGGGTTCTCCTCCTCTGAACTAGAATTTGCAAAGTATATAGAGAGATAAAATAACATTTAAAAACAGAGTTTATCTTCTTTTTAAAAAAATAATTTTATTGATACATTTTATACATACATTATGTTCACATTCAAGATGCTTTATTTTACCTAATATCACTTCATGCAAGTATAAACATATATTAAGCCATTCTTTGGCCCATGAATCTTTTTGCTCAGTGTTATATTTGTGAGATTCATCCATATTTTCACTCCTACTAGAAGATTGTTCACTCATTTTTTCATATAATTTAATTGTGTGACTAGGACACAGTTCTTTCACCTGTGCTATGTTAGAAATTCTGCCTATGGGCTTGAACTCAGAATTGTGAAAGGAAAGAATACTAGCATTTGCAGTTGCTATGATTTATATCTAGATGTATAAAAGCCTGATGCACTCAAAGGTGGAGTTTGAAAAGTGGTCTACTGTTCATACGTAGATTATGGCCTGAAAAGCAGGCTCACTGTGGATGTGACCTCCCCTCCTAGACCTCCTTTGATGCTTTCTTTGCTCCGATCTTCCATGCTGTGAAGCATTTCTCCTCTACTATACCCTTCTGGCAGCTGACTATGGACTGAAATATGAGCCAAAATCAAGCTCTCCTCCTAAGCTTTAGCATTTAAACTATAGGTATTGAGCATTATTCCCTAGTAGTATTGGAAGAACTAAGAAAATAAGCTATGTGAAAATTACTTCTTCACAACATGGTCAACATTTATGTCATATTGCTAAGTATCAAGCATATTGTTCTCAGTTAACCTGCTAACTGACGCATTGATCATTATCCAAGTATACAGGTTAAAACATCAAGGCAAGATCAAATTCATGGGCAAAGAGTCTTTGTGCCAGGCTGGAAAACTGCGAGTCAAAGAGGGAGACATGTTGGAGAGTGTTGGTGATGGCGACTCAACTCAGGAGACTTCGCCCACATGTGGTTGACAACGTGGATGATAGGATTGTTATCTCTCTGTTACAAATAGGAAATTGTATTTAGTTTTCATATAGTTTAGAAGGAGATTATTGTGTAGCTTATAAATAGTATAAAAGTTGACATCTTTCCCAAAATGAAATTATTTCATAGAATCTCATAATTGGAACAGACATGAAAAATTACACAGACCAAAATCACATTGAAAAGTAGAAGGTCTGTTTGTAGTGCCCCAGCCTGTTTTGCTCTCAGGTAACAGGGACTTTTCTGTTGCACAGAGAACAGAGGGATTTGCTTCCTATAAAAATGGGTTGGGCTAAAAATTGAACTTTATTCCTAATATAAAATATTGATATGAGCTCACTTATTTATATATTAATGTTTACCATTGTAATCACTTTTGAGTTAGGATAGCTAAAAGGGATACAACACTGGGAAGATGTGGTTTTCTCTCAAAGTTCATATGGATTAGTGGGAAAAGAAACATGGAAATCAACAACAAAGACTGCTCTTCTGGGCTACACACAAAGCCCAGGCAGCATTCTGGACAAGGGTTTCCAACTCCATACTAAATCAGACATCACGAATGAGGTGACATTTTAGTTGGTATTTAAAGGAAGAGTTCCACTACAAGAAGGGAAGCAACAGGCACTAAGGCTAAGATGTTAAGAATGATTACATTGTGTCCTGGAACACAGATTGTGTTCATGCAAGTATGAATCTGTGTTGCAGGGAGAAAAGGAAGATACAAACGTGGAGAACTTCAGGAGTGGAGTAACATGAGGTTGCACACAGGATAATATTTGTCCAAATATTAACCCACAGGTATATTTTTGATCAAGCCTTCAGAGAAAGATGAATTTGATCACCTTCTGTAGGCTATGATAACGTGCACCAACACCAGAGACACAAGTGAGAAGAAGCTCATACAGTGGTCCACACCAGCCTAGAAAAAGAGAGAGAAGACAAGAGGATGTTTATTTGAGAGATATTTAGAAGGTATAACTGACAAATGGGCCAGGAATGTAGCTCAGAGGCACCACACCTGCCTGGTAAGTAGAAGGTCCTGAGTGTGATTCCCAGTATCAGAAAACAACAACTCCCCCTAATAATTGATAGGATTGGGGTGACCAGTAGTTTTGGAAAGGAAACAAAGCAATATTTCACATGAAATCAAGTGCTGTGACTTTGATCCCTACCCCTCATGGCCAAGCAGCATAAAGATCCTCTGGAATCTTGATAAAGACCTGGCAGATCAGAATCTTCATCCTGACTGGGTTCCAGGATGGGCCCTTTTCACATTAAAATTGAGAATCACTGACAGAAATGAAGTCATGGTTAGGGGATGCTGAGGAATCTCTGAGGAATATATATCTCTGAGGAAATATATATCAGACTTTTTTTAGGGGAATGGGGTGCTGTTCCTTGTAGGAGAGGAGAGAGGATAGGTTCAAAGTATTAAAGACATTACTCTGTGGAAGATTCAATTGGAAAAATCATATGTATAAGTTTCCAGAGTTTAACCTTGGACTACACAGTCTTTTCCTACAGAGTACATTTTAGTTTCATTTGTACCTGTTTTAGTGACAGAAGAAGAGCTGCTCCCTGAACCTTTAGTGCCTTGAAAGAAGGAGCTCACACTGTACACTCAGCAAGGAGCACACGGCATACTGCGATATGCTGTAGTTTAATTCAGGTTAGTGAAGTGTCTTGTTTTAGAGAACTTTCTTCTTCATCTGAGGTGCCAAGCGAGAGAGAGGAAAAAATTACACTATAATATTACGTGCTTTGATGCTTATAATAAAACTGGAAAGGGAAGACAGATGTTACCATCACCCCACCAGTGAGAACAGAGTTAAAAAACCTCCTGCTATAGTGTAGCTCCTTTTCTATGTTATCATTTTCTGTGCGAGTGTTTCTTTCCCACATTTCTCATTCCTCCATGCTAATGGGAACCAATGTTCCCAAAGTTGAAACACATTGTAGCTGCAGGTGTTCCTCAAAATGGAAAGGGACAAAAGCACTCACTGCTGGGTGGGGTCTAATAATAGACAGTCCATTCACCTGGCATTTCCTGAATTAACATTGCACTGTTTCGGCAATCAGCATGCAATTATTGTTAAGGAAAAGAAACCAATCTCCTTCTATTTCATGTTCCTCTTCTCATGCACTGCTCTCTACCTCTCTATAGACTCGCAATGGAAGTTGGGGCAGTGTGAGGATTTCATGTGAGCTACTCATAAGTCAGAGAGGAAATTCTGGGGGCATACAGCCATTGAGAATGGGGTACGTCGAGCTCTATCACCTTCACCCCACTCCTCAGGTTCCAGTCACCACAATGAGCAGTTACAGATGTTCTCCACAGGGAAAACACCCAACAGCAAACTTCAATATGGTTTCAGTGTGGTATCTCATAAGTCCGCAGAGGATCTGAGGGTTCTCTATTGATAAGTCTAATCTTAGAAAACTAAGAAAGATATCTTTTGTCTGGCATCAGAGGCTCTTTACCTTCCACATCTATGTCTTATGTGTATATTCTGAGTCTTCTCATCTCTTGTCTTGCTATATCAATTGTGTGTGTCATGGGAATGCATAACATTCATGACATCTCTCACTCAGTGGCTTTGCCTGTTCTTATCTCTCCAGGATCCATGTGCCAGGCATATTGACCAGGCACCTTCAGACCTGGTGCAAGTGCAGGATATGGTATGTTCTGGCAAGGACTGAAGGATCCACTGTGAAGAAAGAGTCATTTGCAGGTGATATTCTGGGAGATGAAGAAGCCTCTGATCCTAGAGGTCTCAGGCAGGGATGTAGCTCAGTGGCACTCTGCATCCCTGGCAGATGTAATGTCCTGAGTTTGATCTCCCATATCAGGAAAAATACACTGTGTAAGCCTGAATGATTTGTCTCACTGAGGATGTGGCCAGAGGATGGCCAGGGGGTGGCACCTATCATAGTCCTTGCAATTTCCCCAGCAGGGCTTGTGCTCAGCCCCACGCATCTCTTTCCTCCCTGCTGGAGCTGTGATGCTGGCTCCTGCCTCTGCCATCTGCCATTCACCACGAGGTACTCACTGAACTGACCTGGTCTCAGCTCCACTCCACTGAGCCTCTAAAGCTTGAAGTAAATAAGTCTTTTTACTTAGAAAGTCAACTGTCTCTGGTGTCTTGTTACAGTGAGGAAAATACATCAAATACCAAGTATTGAACCTTCTAAGTTTCCTTTCTAACACTCCAAGTTAATTTAGGCTTTTCTTTCTATATATTATAATTAATTATTATAAAAATGACCATCAAGTTACATTATAATTGCCAGCCCAATTCTCTACTTAAAGTTTAAGCCTTAAGAGCAGGAATCTAGTTTATGTGCTTTGTATTCCTATGACCTACCATAAAGAATCCCAAATTTTCTGCTCAGTAAGTGATCAGAATGCAGCTCTCTTTCTCAATAATTGTACGAGTTCTGATTATAGTTTGCCTGGTTGACACTCCAGTTCTATTATACAATGAGTCCAAGCTGTTGGCAGGTCCATGAATCTAGCCAGATGTGCCTCTTCATGTCTCTACTGAAGAGCAGGCTCCTGAGAGACATTCCAGGAAGGATTGAACCCAGCCTGCACTCTGGCTCATCTGGATAATGAGAGAGAGGCATTATAGTTCTTCCAGGGTCACAGCATGGGGACCCACAAACGGGAGAAGAAGACTACAAGGAGTGATGGTGGCTGAGATCTTAGGAAGCAGGAGTGAAGAATTATTCCACACTAGCAGAGTTTCAATGTGTGTGTGTGTGTGTGTGCGTGCGTGCGTGCATGCATGCACGCGCACGTGAGGCAGGGTCTCACTTTGTAGTTCAGACTGGTCTTGAACTCAACCTTGAACTCAGCAATCCTCCTGTCTCTGCCTCCCGAGTGCTGGGATTACAGGTGTGAGCCACCACCTGGCATTGTGATATGCGCCCAGCATTGTTGTATGTGGTTACTGGGAAGTGAACCCAGGACCTTGCACTTGCAAGGCAGGTGCCAGAACCACTGAGCTAAATCCCCAGCCCAGAATTTCAATTTTGCAAGACAAAAAATGCTTTGGAGAAGGATAATAGTTGTGGCTACGCAGCAGTAAATGTGTGCTTAGAAATGGTGCACTTTGAAGTGTTTACTGACTGTGCACTTAGAAATGGTTGAGATGATATATTTAAGTTACAAATTACTATAATTTTTTAAAAAGTTAGAGGATCAAGTAAAAAAAAAAGAATACAAGTAAGAAAGAGATTATCAAAAGTAAAAAGTGACAAATGTTCCGGATGTGACCCAAAAGAAGTGCTCAGAAGTCAAGCCTCAGCGCAGATGGCCTCAGTGGCACTTCACTGCTGAGCAGCCTTACACAGCTCATGTGGCTTGCCGGTGACCTCAGTGCTCCTCTGTCCTGCCTGCCCCCACAGCTTGTTAGTTTGCAGGTCCGCTTTCTCACTGGCTGTCAATGGGATGGGCTCTGAATAGTTTTCCAGCAATTTCTTTTTCTACTTACAAGAGCCAGCCTGTTTCTTTTGCATGTAACCAGGAAATCTAAATAACATTTTTTACTTACCTAATCATCCATGGAAACAGCAGAGAAAATACTTTCAGAAAACAGCTAAAACAGGATTTATATCCCTTTTGGACTTGTTTTAACCCACTTAGAAATTTTCCTCTAAGTGTAAGTTTTTCTTCCTTAGACGATCTTAGGTTTGAAATGAATTTTGTATGATTTTGTCCTTTAAGGTTCATTAGCTTTCACATTTTTCAAACTCTCCCACCTTGCCTGACATCTCCTTCACTGGTAACCCTCTCCTGCAGGGGCCCCCAGTGCTGTAGGGCCAAAGACGCACTTCTGTCTTGAAGGCCATGATGCTTTGTTTCCACATCTCTGTCTGAGATAATCAGAAACTTGCTATGAGGAAACAGATTGTATACTGAATATCTGTGAACCCTTAGCCTTTGGAAATTCCAGGAGTCTAGTAGATCAGTAGCAAAATAATTGAAGAACGAGGAGGCAAATGCATAGATGAATTGCTAAATGCAGTCAGTTTGGAACTGAGAGCCTACTGGATTCTCCTCGCCTCCTGATTGATTTCCCTTTCCCCCTCAAGCTTTCTGGACTGCAGACATTCTTTTTGAAGTCCTATTACCACAGTCAACATTTGCACCATGGCTAATAAATTAGCATCACTTTGAAAACAAAAATGATTCCATTTTGTGCTTGGAATGTGGTCTGAGAATTAGAAAGGGCAGGGGTGTTATTCTCCTTGAGGCCTGGAAAGTCTGTTGGCATTTTATTAGGTAAGAACTTATGTTTTTCCTGGAGTTGCCGGTCACTAAATTGCCCCTGGGAACCTGGACGAGTGCCAAGGGGAGAAAGGAAAACAGCACGTTCGCTGCTGTCTGGAGACCAAGTGACCTCCAAAGCAAGAGGTGTCTGTCCTTGCATGGAGAAGCTCTCATGGTCATGATTCTGAGCACGGACTCGTTAAATATAAAAACTGAGCAGCACCAGGGTGCTGAGCATGTCTTGGTAAAAGCCTCTGGTGCCTACATCCCCGTTCTTCTGGTCCCTTGTATTTGTGGGAAAGTCCTGGAAATGAAGAAAGGAGAAAGATTTATTTTCCAGGATGTCTATTATCTTCAAAATATGTATTTCATGGAGGCAATTAGAAAATGGGCTCTCTTTCCATAAATAGTCTAAGACTCATGAAAGCTGCAGTAATTCTTCAGCATATTTGGAGCTGATTTTATACTGTAGTCATAAGCTTGTCACCTCCAGAAATCCTTTTGTGGCTCCTCAGTGAATTGTCTTTCCTGTTACGCAGGAAACCAGAGGAGCTCTCTGTCCTCGGGCCTAGGGTAGCTGTGCAAAGAGTAACTTGGGTAATGGAAGACTTGGATCAAGTTCCTAGCTCTGCATTTCATAGACATGTGACTTAGATAAAGCAGTGAACACCTCTGGACTTCTGTTCCTGGCCTTCTGTTCAAGGATACCAATGGTTGTCTGACTCAGTTGCCTAATATATATCCTGTTAAAAGCCACAGGAGAGGCAAACTCAGCTAAGGTATCTGACAGTAGAAACACACTGCCAAACAGAAGAGACTTTAAGTATAACAGTGGACAGAGGCCTACTTTTCTCATTCCTTTTTTAAAAATTTTAATTAAAATCTTTATTGGTACACTATATATACATATCATGATTGCACTCAACAAGGGAAATTTGTACCAGTATATGACACAACTTAATTCTCATTTTTCCCATACCCCTACCCACTCTAACACCCCCCATATAAATAAACTTTGTTTCCTTTCGTTTTGTTATAATCTCATTGTTTTTTCCCTTTCACCCAATTTCGCTTTGAGTATTTTCCATTTCACAATATATAACATATATTTGAGAACTCATTTACATCTTCATTTTCTAATACCAGAGAAAAGATACAATATTTACACGTCTGTGACCTATTTCCTTCACTTATGAGGATGTCCTCAAGGTATGGCCATTTAAGTGTAAGTGATTCAATCTTATCATTTTTATGGCAGAGTAATACTCCATTCTGTAAAAGAACCACAACTTTTTAAAATTCAGTCTCCAGTTGATGGACATTTGGGTTGTTTCCAAG
>PVIR01019006.1:0-27009 GCA_004026965.1 Petromus typicus | reverse complement strand
TGAAATGTTTGTTCATGTTCTATGGAAAACTGTTAAAAGGAGGGAGAAATACTGTGATAAATTACTTTAAGTGTAGAAAGTTTATTCAGAACTTTTACAGTTATTGTTTTAAAGATCAGTCATATTTTATTTACTCTGCCTTCCATTTTTTAATTCAAGTCTTTATTGGTATATTATGAATACACATCATCATAGCATTCACCATTAAGAGTTTGTACCAGAATATGACAGGACTTGATTCTCATTTTTCTCCTTCGCCCACTGACCCTGCAACTCCCCATCCCCTATATACATAGGCTCTGTTTCCTTTTATTAAATTATTATCACACTCTTTTATTCCTATATCCTCTTTCTTTTAAAATATTTTTTATTTCACAATATCAACTATATGCTAGAACTCATTTACATCTATATAATTTTGAAGTCATTCTTTCTCTGAGTTGGAAACACCAGCCTTTGATTTTCTCACTACTAGTGACTGTCTTAGATCAATATATTTTATCTTTCATATTGTGCAATTATCCCTACCTTTATTAATCCAAGTTCAAGGATTAATTGTAGAATTAAGACCTTAAGACATTTGTTTTCTATCAGGACTTAAGTCTAGAGTCCTAGCTTTCACTTTCTTCTTGTTCCCATAGAACAACATATTTTGTGAAAGTATAATTCTGATATTCAACCAATGTCAATATATAATTTAATCATCCTACAAAATATCTTTCTGAGGTCACTATTATTATTTGAGAATAATTTGTACATATCTTTATAAATTGCAAACTCTTAAAAAAAATGACTGGATGAGAAATTATTTGAAGACAAGATTGTAGAAAACTATGAGCCAACACAGATTAAAGATCTTCTTTCTCACCTATAGCTACAAGGTGTCGTATACTCTATGAGAATTCTCTCTAAATTTTTCTGTAGATGTAAATTTAATACATAAAGAATATGTGTATAGAAAGTGCAATTTTACTTGTAAATTTAGAAATAATTCTAGTTCTTTAGAGAACTTTAATGTGATTATACTCTTAAGAAACTCAAAATTAGACTTTTTTTGAAATTAATTATGAGGGTTTTTGAATTTAAGAAAGATTGCTTTATTTACTGACTTTCCTCATAATATTACCTTTACCACAATGAGCTGGAGGATCATCTTACATAGCCTCTAACGCTGAGACAAAACAAAACAAAAAAGGAAAAAAATATCAAATATTTGGACAAAATAGGAATGTAGTTTAGTAATAGTAAAATGCTTGTCTATCATTTTTGAAGGACTGCAATATTTCTATCCCAGCCCATGTATACATTCAGATAAATGCACAAGGAAAACAGTAAAGTCAGAGAAGTAATGAAATAATATAAGATGTTTGCTCTCAAAAGTATAAAAATAAGTAAACATATTTGACCTTAAAGCCCTTACATCTACTATTATAAATAGAGCTTTAACTTGAATTTCATTATATCAAGGCCAAGCCCAGGCTAATAAACAGAACTATTTAAAAGGGAAAGTTGCATTGTATAAAACATACACTGTTCTATGCCTAATATCAAACAATAGGGCAAATATGCATATGGTCTCTATGGAGGTATGCAGAAGATTCTTCTAGATTCATGCTATACTTGATAATAAAATTGCCTTTTTGTGTATGTGTTCAAAGTAGTGTCTCACTGTCTTGGGAACTAGATATGAGAACCAACAGAGGAAAAGAAATAGACTATGGACTATGGCGAGATCAAGCACAAGGAAATGGATTGACACCTTGGAGAAAGACCCATCCCCTACATGACTTAGAGATCATACTTTCCTGATTATTGCCCACTGCTTTCTGTGACCAGGTTAGTAAGTTCACTAAACCATTCTCTTTCCAGGGTTAATAAGCAGAGACTTTTTCAAAGGATAAGGGACTGTGTAGAGATAATGGAGGAAAGAAAATGAGATGAAGTTTTTGATGTTGTCTTCATGGGAAAATGAAAATGATGAACTACTGAAGTCAGACTTGGAGCTTGGAATGTACTCAAATAGGTGGAAGAAATTCTAGGTGTTACAGCAAAGCGAGGGCTAGGGTCAGTCACGAAACCCACATATTAATATACTTATATTTAAGAAATATTTTCCATATAATAGCAAAGGAAATAACTTATCTACATTGCTAAAGATAAAAGAATAACTTTATTGGTGAGAAAGGATAATAATTCACTCTTTAGCCCAGATGTTGTGAGTTTCAAAAACTGAAAGATATTATAATCTTTGTCTGTAGTCAAATGTTTATTTTTCAAGCAGTATAACTTAAAAAATTGTCACAGAGCCAACTGCATGTGTTTTATTTTTTTTTTTCACCAAAACATGGAAAGTGTTTGATTTTCACTGGAAATTCAAGGGGAATGTTTAATTTTCTTGAAGAAAGGAAGGAAGATACTTCACTATATTTTGTCAATAAAGAATCCAACCCTTAATGAGGTCAAGTTTTAGAGTCAAGGATAAGTGCTATTGCTTAGAGTGCCTGTAATGTTCTCTCAATAGCTAGAAAGACATAAACCAACTGTTTTGTTTTAAAACACCATAGATGTAGTAAATAATAAAGTTAACAAAAAATCCCTTTGACTAAAATTTTCAACAATTATGTGCATATTGATCTCTCAATAGTGCACATGAAATAATTAGATAAGTAGAAAGTTAATCATCAGAGCAATCTTGCTTTGGTTAATTAGAAACTAGGTTAGAAAAAAAATGAACATAATTTTACAAAATGAGGTTATAACTGATGTCTGCCTCAAAGCAGTATTGCTATGCTTTTGCATATGCAATCTCAATTTAGAAAGAAAATTAAAAACCATAAATACAAATAGTCTCAGTTTGCAAATAAGAAAATGAAATAGATTAGATATTATCCAAGTAAAAACAACCCATTTTTTAGAATATTTGTCTCCAATTTTAATATTTGTTTGTTTTCTATGTTTTATCTTATATCATAAAACATGCATGTCTATATAATAAAATTTAAAATCAGATAAATTTGTAATTTAAAAAATATAAATACATATTAAAATTTATTTATATATGTCTCAGTACTTTTTAAAAAAGTGACTAAAACAAAAAATGCAAAACATTTAACATAAGCCATTTACCATGTACTTACATCTGAAGAATAGCAGATCACATAGATTAGCTAACCCCACTCTAATATACATGAAACATCAATATCTACAACAATCTTAAGTGATTTAGAGATTAAACAAATGTCTACAGTCATTAAATTTACTTTATTTCATTCAATATTGTGAAAATCATATAAGGCTCACTTGTAAAAAAGGAATAAAAGTTATATCCTGAATAGTTTCTTCTATTAATATCTGACATTAGTATGGGATATTTCTTATAACTGAGGGGCCAGTATTGGCATACTATTTGAAGTCTATAATTTATATTGTGTTGTACAGACTATAGATTAAATGCATAATGTCATATATTCACCACTACAGTGGTATGCTGAAGAATTTCATTTACTTAAAAATGTTTGGTACTCCATTTGCTTATCATTATGTTTCCTACCCATCAACCTTGTTCACCTACTCATCTTTCTTTGTATAATTTTGTCTTTTCCATTATATCATAGAGTTCAGTTCATGCAATATGAACCTTTGGTGTGTAACTTGTTTTAGTTAACCATATCTACATCTATATAGATACATACTATATATATCAGTGTAAATACATTTTGTAGCATAGAAATCCTTCACAAATATCATGTTGCATTTCAGAAATTTAAAATGAAGAATTTTAAATAATCCTTAAGAATCCCAAAGCATTGATATTTTAAATAATGACTCAAGATTTCTAATTGTATTTTGCTCATGTCTATCTTTTTAAATCTGTTTTAAATCATATTTTGAGGATTCTTGAAAACTATAATTAAAGAAATTTGTTCTCAATACTTCCAAAATTTTTACAGCATATATGAAATAAATGTTTGGGAAGAATTTCAGATAAAAACAATAAATAGACTTTAAAGTTGCTATCATACACATCTTATGAAATATTGTCGGGGCTGGGGATTTAGCTCAGTGGTTTCGGGGCCTGTCTTGCAAGTGCAGAGACTCTGGTTCGATCACATACAATACTGGATGTGGAGACTCATGCCCAGCACCAACCAGTACCACATACCACAGTGGCGGGCATGGTGGCTCACACCTGTAATCCCAGCACTTGGGAGGCAGAAGCAGGAGGATTGCCATGATCGGAGTTTGAGGCTGAGCTCAGGGCCAGCCTGAACTACAAAGAGAGACCCTGTCTCAAAAAACCTAAGAAAAAAAAAAAAAAGGAAAAGAAAAATTGTCATCATCTTTTTTTCCCAAGAAAAGTTCATTGAAATTATGTGGTAGAATGAGATATTGTTATTTCTTAAACATTTGATATCAGAATGATGTCCTAAATATACAGTTATATGCATATGAATTCACTGAATATCTTTTTGGGCATGAGTTGTACACTAAATATTATAGAAAAATATTATTTTACCTATTAAAATGTCAGTCTATGGAAAGATACAGAGAAAATAACATACAAGACTAATCTTAAATTTTATTAAATTTTATTCAGTCCATATGAAACATCTGTAGTTTAGTAAACATTCTTGGATACTTTCTTCTAATTTTATTTTACTTTTGTTTTTCTTTTAAGCTATTAGCTCAATATGTAATGGGCTTGCTTTGAATTCAGTGTGTATTCCTAGTTGATCTCAAACTCACAGGAATACTCCTGCCTCAGCCTATCCAATGTTATGGATATAGACATGTGCTACTATTCCCAGATACTTCTAATTTTAAAAACTCCCATCTAGACATTGTTTCATGAACCACAAGATTGTGTCTGTACATGGATTTCTCTTAATCACTTTACATGAGCCAGATATTATTCATATTACACAATGTTTACATGTTCTTTTGATGATAACTTACACTATTAGGAAAGTTTTTATCCAATTGCTAATTTAAATAATTAATGTCACATGGCATCATTTTTAGTTATTACTAAAGGTCAAAATTTCTTTGATTATAGGGTGATGATTAATTTGTGGCAAATGATTGGTCATGATAGCTTGAATACAATGTGTTACTATTATGATTATTTCCTCATCCTTAAACTAAATACTAAATAAGCTATTTATTACAGTCCAAGAAGTTGAGAAAATTTATTTCAGTAGATATAATATTTGCTTATTTGTCAAATATTTTGAAAGGATGAGAGACCCTAAATGTTAGTGCAGTAGTAGAACTATTTTGTATGCCTACCTTTGATTACTGAATTTTGTTAAGCAGAAGAAGCAACATTCTTATTAATACAGTGGTTTCTGTGAATAGATATACTTTCATGTTTTACATAAGAGCAGAGTATTTAAAATAATTTTAAATAACCACTTAGAAAAATAATATTTTTACAATATAGTTATACTTGAGAAATAATGTCAGTTTTGGCTTCATTCAAGGATTGTAAAAATTCAAATAATGTGAAGCAGTTAATGAAGTAGAACAATTCCAAGGAAAACATTTACATATCTCATTTACTTTGTTGTACAATATTATTTTGCCCTTTAACACTCATTACAAATGCTTTTCTTTCAGGTTAGTATACATAAAATTAATCATGCCATACATTAGTCATAAAGAAAATATTTCATTATGTTATCCATTAGATTCCTGTGATACAATATGTGAAATAGAACAAACAACATAGATGTATATTAATATATATTAAATTGGGAAGTTTGAGCTTTTCTTAGTGACAGCACTGGTAGCAAGGACATCTACTAAAATTTTCTTCAAATTCATCTTTCCTTTCTTCCTTCTTTTTTTACTCAGTTTATGTTTTCATTCCTTTCCTTTTCATTTTGTCTCCCCTTTCAGACAAATATAAAACATTTACTCTATTATAATTTCACATCATATGTGAATTTTTAAGTGTTTGTGTTTCATGGGGAAAGAAAGGAAATACACCACTAAGTAAAAGAATTTCTAGGTAATAACAATTATGTTTCCATGTGATATGGTGAGAACTATTTTACAGTAACAAGGAAAAGCTACTTTCATTTTTCCTTGGAAATGTTCCCCTTTCTTAAAGGAATTTGGCTGTTTGCTTGCAATCTACATTCATTTATTATCATTAAATCATGAAGCATGTAACCAGAACTGTCAGACACAGAATTCTGCCAAAAATAACGTCTTAATATTACTACTGCATAGAAAATAAAATATAAAAATTCATATTTTCTGATTTGAATCATATTTCATAGTCTATCTATGAGGCTTTAGGATATGAATTATGAAATAAAAGTAAAGTAAAACTAACCAAAGTAACTAACCAAAACTATAGTTCTTGATACGGTTTTTGAAAAACTACACACAAATTTCCTAAAATCCAAAACATAGTTGTGTGTTTCTCCGGGGTTCATGAACATTTATTCAGCCATGACTAGTCAGCATCTATAAATTGTAATAAATCCTAAGTATGCTTATTCTGTGTATTTCTACTAAATCATAAACTATAGTAACTTTCTTATATATGTCTTCAAATATGTTATTCCACTTGACTTAGTAATTGTCATTACTCCAGTTACTTCCTTTAAGTGAAATTAAATAATAGACGAACAAACATGCAGAAAAGTTCAATAACTAATCCAGGCCCAGAGGTCTGCCTGGGTTTATCTTGCAGTGTACAGTTATAATAGCTGTAATTTTCCCATTTTATATGTTCTGATGATGAAGTAAAAAAAAAATTAATCTTGAACGATTGCCATATTTCTGTTCTATTCTCAATATTGGGTTCCCTCAGAAGATATTTAATGAAGTGTTTTATTCCTGGTACTGTTACAGGTACAGCTGGTAGATCACTAGAGTACATCAGAAAAAAACTTTCAAAGAAATATGCAACCTTGTTAACAAGTGTTAAAATCAATTCAAAGGAATATAAGTAAAATGGAGAACACAGAGGAAGAGGAGAGGGTTTGGCTTTGACTCCAGAGTATGCGTCCTGTATGCCATATTCTGAAGGAGTCTGTGTCTTAGAAGAATGTGCGCAGACAGGTATCCTGAGGGAAAGACTTGGATGGAACAGTGTACAGACTATCGCAATCCTGTTCCTTCCTAACTCTGTAAGCAAAATATTCATTTGTGCTGTGCCTCTGGAGATGTATTTTTAAATCTGTGAATAGTTTCAACTTGAAAAACCTACTTGTCTCACAGAAGAAGGAAATTTCCTCTCTTTGATGATTCTCATAAAACTCTAGTTGGATTGCAGACCAATTTCTTTAGATTTTTCTCAATCCATCTGCCTCAAATTGACTCTGTAACCAAATACATTGATAGCAATGTAAAGAATGGCAGTCAAGTGCTATGGAAAACATATCACACCAGGTACTTGTCTCTGCTCTGCGTGTCTCATTTGGTCCTTACAAGAACTGTGTAGGGTTGATAACTTCTTTCTTTCCATTACAATAATTAAAACTCAAGGTAATTTGTACAAAATTCATATGGCCTTCAGACTTGTAGGTATACAGAATTGTGTTTTGGGAATAAATAGATAGCAGAGCTCTTACTGATGTACGTGGCATTTTTATTATTATTCACTTATTCAAGCATAATTTCTTCTTTATTTTTAAATATTTCATCTGACATGCAAAACATACTCTGGACTTTAATAGGCCAATAGTTTTCATCATCTGCCTTCATAGAACAACAACATGAATGAATATATGTTCTAACACTAATCTTGATCCAATGTGTGATCTTTTTATTCTTTTAATCTAGAGAACTAAGAAACAGTTAATTTATGTTTTAAACTACTGTGGTACTTTGCTAGAGCAGCAATGAGGACTGTAATATAGAAGTAGCAAGTCCATCTCTTGCTGACTTCAGGGGTGCTCGGTAGAGCTTCAAGAGAGTCTTAAGAAGTGATAACAATCTCCTACTAATGGTAAATATCCCCTGTGTGTTTTAAATACTTGGATTGATTCATTTAATTTTTGTAATTACTTAAAATTCTAAAAGTGAGTTCACTCAAATGTAGATGTAATGATATAATTGTCGCAATTTTTTGAAGGTTGAGGGAAAATGAAATTAATACGAAAGTTCACTGCTTAGACATACTTTCTCTTGGTGAACATGGACCTGATTCTGAAACAATTTCAATTAGAGATGAGAAGAAAGCACAGAAGCAAAGAAAATAACTTTCACACTGATTTTTTGTTATTCAGCACCAATTCCTTTTATCAATGCAAAAACTTTGCAAGTAAACACAATTTTTTCAAATTGAAAGTGACCTTAAGAGAGCTTGAATCAATACAAAGGAAGGTAAACAGTATATGCTCAAAATGTTAAGTGAGCTTGAGGTTTCACAAACTCTTATTTTGTGATTGTACTTTTCTTTTGGGGTCACTTAGATTATGGTCATAAAAATAGAGAGACACTGAATATTCACTAAACACATGAAAATAATTACCCATTTTTTATAGAAGCAAGGGTTGAATGTCAACAGTCAATCATTTGAGAGTTTCCACTAGAAGGAAGTGGCAGACAACCAGAGCCAAGAGTGTTTTTCTAAGTAAGTTGTTTAAAGTTTTTGACTCAGTTCCATCCTTGGATTCGAAAGAGAAGAAAAAAAAAAAAAAAAGGATGCATTCCAAGTAAAACAGCCATTGAGTGGAAAGCTGAAGAGGCTCCGATTATGGACGGGGAAGCAGACATCAGCCAATAAGGAGGGCTAGGCAGTGAATCTTCCATATGCATTCTTTAAATCATCTACACTACTAGAAATATCCAAGATAGGACTGAAAGTTGTCAAAAAAGCATTATCTAAGGAGATTGATGTCTATGCAAGGAAAAAGGAACTCTGTTCTATTAGGTAAATATCATATACTTGTTAGTTTTAGTATTGTATTACTTCATATCCAAGCAAATCCAATTCAAGAAAAATGCTCATCCATGAATTTACCATGTACATTATGAGTATTTATCTCCATCACTCTTAAGACTTCTGGATCATTAAAAAGGGGAGAACACCAGTAAGGTTTATGAAAGAAATTTTGATTTTGGTATTAAATGAAGTTATCATCACAATTTCTTTAGAAAAAACTAACTGTTGAAATATAGTCTATTTTTAGTCTTAGAAATTAAGCCAATTTGAAAAATAACAATGTATGTTAACTAGATTTTAGTTATTTTCCCAGTAGCCCTAGAAAAGTTTTAGTACTTAAAAAATTACTAACATGATGATACACATTTCTTCACTATTTACTAGGGATGCTGATAGAATTTAGGTTTTTTATAATCTAGGTCATTAAACCAGTAACTTTAGTCATTCTTTGTCTTTAAAATGACTTTCATCAGCTCATACAAGTTCAGTAAAGTAAACCTTAAACATTCTGTTTAAATTGTATCAATTAAATGAATTCATGATTGATAAAATTTGGTTACAATTTAAATTTTCCTTATTTTGAGTTAGTTCAAATTCATAATCATTTCAAAAAATGTTGACTAGAACCAAAATTAGCCATGAAATTGGAGTGTGGTTGGGATAAGTATATGAAACAGGAAATAAAGAATCTTTTTTATTTTCTTTCAGAAATATCATCCCCTTGAGACAGACAGTTCTCTTGGCTGCATTTTCTTCAAGAAGCGCCTCCCTCTGATGACGATTTTCTAATAGCTTTGAAAGCTATATAAAATCTGTTTAACTACAAAGTCAGAATCTCAATATTCTAAGCAAACAATGTTGTAAGCCATAATTTAAACGTAACTATACCACATTTGTAACAATCAGAAGAACTTTCCTAAAATAAAATTCTTCTCTGCCTTTTATTTAGAAATTTTAAGCAAAATATTTAAGATTCTTAGGCACATTTTAAAAACTAAGAAGGTAACAACTTTCAAATAGCTTGAAAGTTTTGAATATCAAAGGTAATATAAAGATCTTAGAATGTTTTGCAATATGATATGAATTTACCTGAGAAATTATCCCACCAGGAATATAAACATGTGTTTCTAACTAAACTTATTACTTTAAAAGCTTGGCAAATGAAAACTATGAAAAAAAAAATCCTTAAAACCAAAATCTGATTGGCTGCCTGTAATGTCTCTTGGGTCAGGAACAACAGCTGTGCATGTGCATTACGCCAAAATATGAAGCAAGAGACGCAGATAACAGCAAATAAGTCTGTCATTTTATGTCGAAGGTATGAGAGCTCCGGACTATTTCCTTTCTCTCCTTCATTCTGTTCTCAGGGCCCCATTCTTGTCAGTGAGTAATGATGTGCCATCGCTTATATTTTTACTCTGTTTCGGTGGCTCTGTCTCCTCGTAGTTCTTCCCAACATCTGCTCAAGTCCTTGGCGTTGTTCATCCTGCCTTGTGGAGAGTAATTTGTACCCCGACAGCACTCTGGCACTCCACAAGGTCTTCATGACACCTTTTCTACTTCTGAATTTTTTTTCTTTCCTTCTGTACTCCCTCTGTCCTGTCCATCTTCCCTTCTGTCCCTCTTATTCGGTTGTGCTGTTGCCCAACTCTGACACTCCCGTCAGGAGGGTCATCGGCAAATCATTAAAATGCCTAGACAGCTGATTCAAATTTGATTCCCTCATTACTTCTCTGGCTTCATTTATACCTTTTTGGTGCTGGTGCTGGATCTTCTTCCCTTATCAGCCCCGCGGCTCTGTTTGAAAAACAAAACGAAAACAAACAAAAAACTACCGAGTTCCTTGTTGCAGGTATTAGGTCAAGAGTCCCACCTTTATATCTTAACCGTTGTACCTCCTCACTGTGCCCTCCATGCTGTCCAGCGGAAGTAGGTCCCTGTGCTGTCCTTCCGCTATCACTGCAGCAGCTCCAAAGACATATTTGTTTTAATTCCCTACTTTCTCTTTTACACTGTAGTCTTTCAGAGGAAAGGGCAACATTTATTTTTCTCAGTATTTCAAATCAACTCCGAGTAGAGAGTACTTGTTAGATGCATATATAAAATTTGTAAAAACTTCTATTAGACTTACCATGGTCTTCCTATGCATACATTAGAACTGTAATAGGACAAGATTTATAATATTTAAGTCAAAGTTGTGGGAGGTTGGAAATTTTCAGAGGAAGAACTGAATTTATGTATATTGGAAATCTTTTCCTTTTAAAATAAGTTCTGCCTTCAAGAGGTATATTCTTTAAATCCATTTAGTAATGAGATAACTTGTATTGGTAGTATTCAAACTGTGACAACAAAGATAGAATGTACGCCATGCATATAAAATGTACTTTATACATATATCACATGTGTGTAGATTATAGATGTACTATTTTATTAGATACTAATTTACTTCATGAAATGCATCAAAAGACCATAGTAATATAAACAAAACATTTTAATTGAATTGGTTAAAATCTTAATGGAAAGCTGTGGCATACTTCAGTGATAGACCATTTGCATAACGTGTGCAAACCCTCTGTTTGATAAGCAACACTGAAAAGATATTCTATTTCAAAACAGTTAATATCCTTAAAATAAAATTAAAACCTATAGATTTGTTTTCTTAATGAAAGTATTGAATTACTAAATAAAATTGAGGAAAAGTAAATTTGAGTAAATAATGCAAATTTAGAACGAGAATTAACCTCCCAAACAAAATATAAATTTCCTTTAGCTAGGTGAAACTTATCTGGAGTACCATTTTAACAGGAGGTAGACTTAGTAATGAGACTTTTCTCCAATAGATATTGACTTATTTAACTAGCAAAATAACCAATAAGAACAAAATAATACATAGAAGTAGCTTTTTGATTGCTGCTGGGGTGAGTCTCCACACCCAGTATTATTTTGTGGTTACCGGGGATTGAACCCAGTCCCTTGCACTTGGAAGACAAGCGCCGCACCAGAACCACTGAGCTATATCTCTGGGCCAGAAGTAGCTTTTTGAAAATGAGTTTTATAGAGATAAAGATTATTTTTTTGTCTTTATACTGTACCATATGATGTTAGGGTAAATATAGACATTGTAAAACAATTGTCACAGTTTAGCTCATTGACATATTCATCACCTCAGAGAGTTATCTCTTGTGGATGCTGTAAGAACACTTAAGATTCAACTCTTAGAGATTTCCATTACACAACACAATAATAGCTATGCTATACATACATCTCAAGAATTTACTCACCTTATCTAAATGAAACTTTATATCTTTTGACCCACTTCTAACCATTTTCCTGTCTCCCATACTCTGGGAAACACTAGTCTATTATCACTTTCTAAGATTTTCACATTTTGCATTCTACATGTAAGTGACATTGTGTTTTTCTTGTACATGCATTAGTGTTTTATCTTTCAGTTTTAATTGTCATAATGTCAAATTGTCCGAAAATTGATTCTTAATGAAGGCTACTTGAAGTTTATACTTTAACAAAAAGAAGATTAACATTTCAAGTATTATTTTCTGATACTTTAAGCAATGTCCTTGACAATAAAATATGTCTAAAAATTTCATAAACGCCTCTGAGGAAATTAATAATCTAACCAGTTATCAGTTTTCCTCTACTTTCTAAAAATATCAGATATCAGTCTTACTATTAAAGAAATTATTGTCACTAATTTTTTGTGATTATTTATCTATTATTCATAATTATTATTTAAAAGGGAAATATATTTTTTACCTGAATGTAGACACCATAATTTTAAAATAACTAATAAATAAATGAATTAAAGTCATAAAGAATTTCCCAGTATTCAATGCAGTTTTAGAGACATACATTAAAATGAAATTTCCATTTTACTAGATTAAGCAAGTATAATTTTTATTTATTGAATATTCACTTTGTGTTGGCTTAACATATTAATAACTGTTTCACTGTGTGCCTTTAATTTAGTGTACTAATTTTGACCAGCACATAAACATCCTGTTCTCAAATCTAAAAGACAGATTTCATGTCCCATGAGATTAGCTCCAATTTTTAACAGTGAATATGAACTGGATAACATGCAAAGAAGACCCCTGAATTGTATCAATATTCCTGGTGCAATAAAAATTCTAAAAATATTCAGAGTTTTTGGTTGAATCAAAACAATATTTTACAGCATGTGACATGGAGTGGAATAATACAGGCACAGAGAAACATGTGGTACTGATTGCTGCTGGGTGTGAGTCTCCACATCCAGTATTGTATGTGGTTACTGTGGAATCAAACTCGGGTCCTTGTGCTTGCAAGACAGGCGCCGGGACCACTGAGCTTAATCTTCAGCCCCCCAAATTATAAATTTAAATGCAATAAATGCAGCTATGATTCAAGTAGCAAAATAGGGTGTAAAACAGCTATTAATATAGCCATGTGAGGCAGGTACCAGAAACATTAAGCTAAATCCCCAGCCATACCATGGTCATTTGGAAGAATGATGTTGCTACTAAGTTATTCTCCTGTTGAAATTTACTGATTGCACTTAAACTGTGTTACAACAGTTTATTTTATATTGTCAGTCTTATAATTCCTTGTCAGTGTTGAAACACATTTATCTCATAATTTTCTCAAAATGTGTGTTTATAAAGTGTTTTTCAAACTCACTTAGGGAGTTATTCAGTAATAAAACTGAGAGAATAATGTTGACTTACTCAGATTGAGAGAGAATGAAATGGACACGAGAGTGACAAAGTGAGAATTGATGAAAACATTTCATAACTCAAAAGAGAATTTGTTCAAGACCGAGAAACTGTGAGCGACAAAATGCTGCCCGATAAAGACTGGAGACGATCAATAAAGGTATATTTAAAGTCTTAGTAAAAAATGTTGACAATTCATAGATTAGAGTGCTTTTGAAAAACTAAGTTTTATATATTTTCTTTTATTTTAATTTGGAAGGAACTATTTTAAATACACAAGGTCCTGCAATCCCTGATACTGAAAAAAAAAAAAAAAATTTAGGGACATGAATCAGTCAAATCTCCTCTATTATTTAAGCACTCATCTAGTAATCAAATATTGCAATGAAGACAAATGTAATCTTCTGTTTCCATCAACCAAAATGTGACTTAAATCTTCTAAATATTTAATTCACAAAAGCCCGTATTGCTGGAAACCAATTAAAACCTCCTTAATGTTTCTTTTGTGTACTCCTTAGTTAATTTACTTTTTGGTAAAATCATGAATGTTCACCCTTATTACCTTCCCCAAACTTTCATTATTTAATTCAAATTTCCTGTTTAAATTCACAAGTGTGGCTACTTCTATAGCCTCACTAATGCATGTACACACACACACACACACACACACACACGCGCACACGCACACACACACACACACACACACACACACTACCATACTCTCCCTTGACAAATAATATCATCCTAACTCTACTAACAACTGCATTGTTTTGTAAAAAAATAAATAACTAAAACATAATGCTGCCCTCAAGTTGTTCACAGACTACTATAAAAGATAGCAGAGAGGCCAATAGGCAGTGAAAGAAGACAGCTGTTGAGTAACATGCACTATATAGTTGCAGAAAGTTCTGGGGTACAAATTAAGTAAAGACTCAATAAGAGATTAGCCAGGAAAACAAACACACAAATGAAAACTAGAATGGAAAGAAATTTATGGCTCATTTTTACCCTCTGAGTTACTATGCAAAAAAATAATGCAATTCTGAAGATGTAAACACTGATATAGGGCATATGGCTAGCTAAGGGCAGCAAGAATGCAGTGACAGTGTTCGAAAAGTCTTTATAACTGTAGATGTCCCATGACAATCTCATGAACCAAAACCAAATATAAAGAGATTGTCCAAAAGAGATTATACTAAATGAAAGGGAATTTAAATACCAGTATCTTTTATTATATGCCAATCATATTGTATTCTGAATCAACAAGTGCTGGCAGTATGTACACAAAACACCAGAACATTGAATTTTTATAGTCTTTGTAGTGGAGACTCCCTGGAAATATAATGCAAATAAAAAATGAAATATATGAAAATTGTGTATGCTTTCCTACACTTTTATATTTTTAGTATTTAGCATATTATAGTTTGCTCAATTTCAATCACTATTAATGAAAGTATTAAGAAAAGTACATACTCTATTTTATTATTTGCCTCTAGTTAATCAGATGCTAGTGGTGCTTATTTAAGCACAGATAATAAAAACTTGGAAAACTCTAACTGAATGCGAAACCAGAGTATTTTGAAATGGAAGATTTTCTCCAAATCTCCAAGCTTATTTTTAATCCTATTTCGTGTTCTGTTCAGAGCTATTACTGTGTTGCTATAAGTTCTATAAGGCTCAAGGAAACCACTAATAAAAAATAATAGCAATGATAAGCTAAACTGTCTCTAGTGGATTCAAATACATTTCTGTAATGGCTTGTATAACAAGCTTAAAGCACATGGGAAAGAATAATCAAAAAATATGTGCACATATTATACTCTTTATGGTCTCGTTACATGTTTTTACATGTTCATAAATGGACATATAATAAAAATCTACTCAAGCTAACACTATTAAAAAGAATTTCATAATTACAGTGGGAGTAATAAGCCTGCAAAGAGAATCAGTAGGTGAATTTCAAAGTAAAAACAACAACAAAAATGTCATTAGAGAACTTGGTGACACCTGTGACTCTGAGTGTAAACTACAAAATGTACCAATCAGGATTATCTCAATAATTTCACAGTGGTTTAGTTGTTCACACATCTGAATTTAGTTGATGACAACATGTCCGATATGTAGTTTATGGTTGCTTTTAAGACTTTGTTTGAAGAGGGTTGCAGAAAACTTGAAGGTGGGGAATAATTTCTTTGAAAGTTGGCTCAGAAAAAAATTATAATACAGATAGCAATTCAGTTTCTGCTAGGTAAGCTATTAAAACATATTTATCAAGTATATAGAAAGACAAAAATATGAAAATCATGATGGTTCTTTAATATGCTAATCTAGTCTTTAAAAAGCAATGATTTAAAAGATAAATGAAAATAAAATATTTTATTTAACCTATATACATAGTAATACTTACAGTTTGGATTCAGCTTAATTTTCCTCTTCAAAACAAGGAAATGGAAGAATTATATTCACAGTTGAAGTGTTCAGGACTTAAAAATTCAATGATGCATATTGAATATAAAGGCTATACTTTAACTTATTCTTAAGTGTCAACTGACTGAAATTATTCATAATTTATAATACATTCAATGCTAGAAACAAATTTGTTCTCTATTATTCCCACTCTGCAATAGAAATTCCAGAATATAAATAATATTGTTCTAATCAATAAATGACATGTAATATATTTTGTTATTTTAAAAGATATATTTTCTTGGCCTCCTTTTCCATAATATATATATATATATATATATATATATATTCAAAGTCGATAACAATTGCTAATGCATACATTTCACTAGACAACATTATGCAGGTAAGAAAGACTTTTCTTTAGGGCTATTCTAACAGGAGAAAGAGATGCTATTTCTTCTCAAAATGTTTGAATTCAAGGGCACTGGAAAAAGGAGTGAAATTTTAAGACCAACAATAGGGAATTATAATCGTTGTTAAATGACACGATTGGAAGGAAAAATAAACTTTCACGTATATGTATGCTGACTAGTAATTTAACTATTTGGAGCAAAAAAGCCTAAACAAAGTTAGGTTCTACTCTTGCACAGAAATTGAGATCTGTCCAAAGATCAAGATGATAGATCTTGTCAAAAGAATAGCTTCTAGGTTCATAAGAAAGACACTTGTAATCCTTGGAAACGACAACAAGATTTTTAAAAAAGGTTTAGACCTTAAAGGATAGAGAAAGAATTATTAATTACAAGATTTCTAAGGCAAATGTTATAGTAAAATGGCAGTCAGGAGCCTAAAAGTGGGAAGAGGTACTTTTGGCGACCTAAAGGGCATTTGAAAACCCTGCATCAGGGCAGCTTCTGTGGCCAGTGTTAGATTCAAGTGATCTCCTGGATCCCACATAAGGCTTTTTTTTTTTTTTTTTTGAGTGACATTTCGTTTCTGCCTAAGGTAGAGATCCTTGGAAAGGAGCCAAACTCTGCCTTTCTTTTGGGCACTAGAGGTACACAATGCCTTGTTGTTTTTGAGTAGTAGAGGGTTTCATCTCTTCCTAGTTAAAAAAAGAAAAAAAACCTTTCAAATATTATGAGCAAAATTATGTCAACTAGTATAAAAGATTCATATCCAAACTTACTTCTAAAATAATTGCGGTTAGTCTCTGAGCAGTAAGGATTGTTGTATAATTATATAACATACTTGACAATATTCAAAGTTTCAAAGTAATGATATCCTTTAGGTTTAAGGACATAGCACAATAATGTGGCTTCTTAAAGACAGTGTTATGACCGACTGTCTATAACAGAATAGGAAATCAGTAAACGTTTCTCAGACAAATATATGATGACCGATTTGAGAACAGTCATGTATATGGACCGCTGTCTCTTCTAGAATTGGTGCTGAGTAGTGAAAGAATGGTTTCTCAGATGTTGGACTACAAAGTACCTGCATTTTTTATCTTTGCAGTTGTGTGGTGGGGACGATTCATTTTCTCCTTTTGGGCAATTTTATTGCACCTCCGTGCTCACACTGTAAGATTCAAGGTGGAGATCATGAGAATGTTAACAGTGAGAGCAATGAATATCACACACAGAGACTTATTCCTTTTTTCATCTACTGAATGTGTTGTTAAACACTTACAAATACACCATCAGTATATTGCTTAGGCTAGAAAACAATACCTCATTTCTTTGAGAAAATTCAGCAAGGGAAAAAAGTGCTAAAAGTAAGAACAATTTTGAAGTGATGACAAGAAAGAGCACACAAGTCAGACCGTAAACAGGATGTGTTTCAAACGTGCTGCACTTCAGTGAAGTTCTTCACTCTGCCCGATTTGACAATAGACCTAACATGTCATTATGAATATTCATGAACTTCCCTCACGATACAATATTGGAATTCTCCATCTCGAGTTAAACCAGTGTGACACCCAGAGAAAAATACACTGTCAGTAAAGTATTTTGGTGAACCTCTGGTAAGATTCTGAGTAGGGCCTTCTTGTTTAAATATAAATTAAATATCTGACAGATAAGGGAGTTTATTTGTAAAGTGAAAAATTATCTAAGAAATGTAACTTGCAGCAGCAACACTAGTAGCAGCATATCTGATTCCTTCTGTGGGATATTTGGTGCTTGGTTCTGATGCCAACAGTTGATAGGTACCTGCATAAATGTATAAGAAGTCACAGAAGGACACCTGGAGTATTTCCTCAGTGTGCTGTTTCTAATATAATTTCTAATGAAATTACAGAAACCTAACCTCAGTAGGGTCTTCTTGTTATGGTCCTGTTACCGCTCAACTTAGTTTTGGTCTCCTGATAGGAAATATGTCTAGTCCTCTTTCTGTAACTTCCTGTTTCAAAGTACTTCACTGGTGATTTGGAGAAAAAGAAGAATGGTGGGAGGAATAAGTGCCAGTGGTTTAGGAATGTAAGAAATGGGGTTCAGTTAGAATAGAGCACTACTGCAATTATACTAATAGAAGAAATTTCTTAGAAGAGATTTTGTATAGTTTTTTGCTGAAAAAAAAAAACCCTCAGCAAAATGAAATCAAAAGGGTTTGGGGAAAAAAAAAAAAAAAAGGCCCATAACACCTCCTCAGTAAGAAGGCGAGGTTTTCCCACTTTGGAGTTTGGAAGATCTCCCAGGCAATTTTGGCTTAGATTTCTGAAGGTGCAGGCTGCTCAGCTCATGCTGAATTGTTGGTTATCTGAAAGAAAGAGCAAGACAAAGCTGTGTCTGCAGCTTAGTGTAGATTGCTGCTGCCTAGATAAAGGAGTGTTCCTGTCAGGACGCTGCTGAGAACAGGAAGCACGCAGGTGGGCGGAGCCTCTTCTTCCTCTCCACCGCCAGACTTCCTCTAATCTCCTGTTTGGCAGAACCTAAAATGCAAAACAAAATGTGGCTTCCAGACGTAAGCAATGGATGAAAGAATTGATTTGAACCTTAGATAAAGTGGAAACTTGGTCCTAGTCAGCAGAAACTGTTAGTTTGCCTGTCAGTCTATAAACAGTATGTGGGCATTGTTTTAAACTAGCAGGTATTGTAGTGGTTTCTCGTATAAAAATACATGAGTAATACATGACTTGTGAAAATGTGCATGATATATCTGTTTTGCACACAGACACATATTTAGAAGACTATGTGAAGTGCGTATTTAGAAGACACAGTTAAAGAAAACCTTTTTGTTCCTAAATTCACTTCATTCTCCATATAATTTTCAAAAGTACATTTCTTATCATCCTTTATTTAATAATTGACATTATTTCATCCGGGTTAGCAATTCTGAGGTGGACCCTGAAAAATTGAAGGCTCAAGTTATGGCATTTTATTTTGGTTTTAAATTAAACTAGCAGATTAATTTCTTAGCATTAGCTTTAAAGTATTTTTGGTCATTTGATCAGTTTTCTGTTCATAAAGCATCTATCATCTCAAAGATAACTATAACAACTTTAGAACATTTTCTGTTGGAATAAATCAACAAGAACTACAAAACATCTGAAGAAAAAAAAGAGAAGGAACTCTGGAATTTATCTACAGTTTTTCTTAACAATGTTAGGGTCCATGGAATTCAGTATCTTAAGGTGTTTCTCAAAAAATTTCCCAGATGTGTTATTGTTTTTGGGTTTTTTTTTTTTTGGTTTTTTTTCATGTGAAACTCTTACTAACATGTAAACCAATTACTGAGAATCACGATCATTTGGTTCCTTGTGACTAGAACAGCTCTCAGCTTATCAAGGAATATTTTAGTACCTGTCAAGTCTTTGGAATGTCTAGTGCTTGATCTCAGCTCAAAGCTTTTAAGTTCAACTCTAACGGGCTGGGCTGTTTGGAAATGCATTTAAACCTTGACATGCAGCATGGCCTCAAATGTTCCTTGACAACATGATAGATACGGACATGAGTCATAAGAGATAAGGGTGGATATTAAGCCTGGGAAAAGTAAAATAGAAGTAGAATTTAGTCAAGATTGAGCTTTTTCATGACAATAAAAAGACAGACTGAGTTTTAATATGCCTCACAGAAAAATTTACTTAAATTGAAAATTCCTCCAAAGATGTACCATAGTTCTGATCATATTTTGTGAATTAGGCTAATTAGAAAGATAAACTCATCGTAGATATAGAGTGAATAAATATGGAGATTAAGATTCTTACCTGGAGGAAAAACAGATTTAAATAGAAATGAAATTTTAAGAATTTGGTTACAAATAGTTATGTTGCTTCTGTATATTAAGTCTCAAGCTAGACATAATTAATTTGTAATCTCCAAATAATGGAATATTTGAAAATACTGTTTTCCAGAAGCAGATTTTCTTTAAGCCTCTCAGAAGACAAACAGCTTTTATAAGGTTTAATATGTTTTGAAGAAAATGTTTTCTTTGTTAGCTCTATATCTGCTCCTTCAGTGTTAACTTTTTCAAACAGAAAGAGATATGTGGTCCAGAGAAAACAAATCAGAGCGAGAGGTTATGTACAACCTGCCTTTTTATCATGCAAAATGATTCCAAAAAATAAACCCCAAGAGGCAACACGCAAGCTCATTCTAGCTCAAGAGTCTGCACTCACAACAGTGAAGATGCGACAGTGACACAACCTCCTAAATGGTTGGCTTATCTACTTCGTGGACATATTCAAAAAACAAATTGTAAGCTGAGTAATATGAATTAACTTAGAAATTTAGTAACATCTCAAAAGGCACAAGTTAGGAAAAATATTTATACCTGAAGGGTAGCATTTTGGGGTCCCATTTATTTCATGCAAAATTTTCAAGGTGTCTCAGTCAGTATTTCCAACATAATAAAGCAATAGCTAATTAATTCATTTTTTTTTAATGAGAAAGGAGTTAATTTTTGCCCACAGTTTTACAGTTTCCATTCCATGATGGAGTAAAAGTATCACTTCAGGCCTCTTAGGAGGGGACATTATCAGTCTAGGGTGAGGGAGGATAGAGCAAAGGGGAAAGAAGATGATGGCTGACTTGCCACAAATCCCTTCAAGGGCATATTGCTAATGACCTAAGGAAATTCTAAAGAACCCACCTGCAAAGATTGTCCCACCTCCCAGCAGAGCTGCCACACAGACCAAACTTGTAGTGTATCACACACAAAACACTATTCAGTATAAAAATTACAGCATTTCATTACACTTAAGATGATTTTTGAATTGGAAAATCCATTATATTATGATTTGGGGTAAAAATGAATAACAGAATAAAGATCTGAACTGAATTTCAATGAGGAAAATATGACCTTACATACAAGCTTACATATGCTTTCCAGGAAAAAAATATATTGTCCTAATCTGAGCTCACATGAAATAAGCTTACTGTTTCCACTGGTTTATACAGATATTCTAAAAAACAATGAGGAAGTCTATGCACTTGCACCTTCCTCAAATGAAGAGATGAATTATATTTAAATAGGTGCTTCTATGTTGAGTGTGTATTAGGGGATTAATATCTGACACCAACCCACGCTCAAAGTGTTTAGGTATAATTCCTAAGGAGATGTAACAACCCATTTATAGTCAATTTGATTTTTTGATATCTTTTAGAAGGCATTAGATGTATTTTATAGCTTTGTACAGTCTATCATCATTTTAAATTATGAATTTAATTTTATGACTGTGCTTTGAGATTTCCTATTCAACACAAGGACTTGTTAACCTTCATTTCCCTTATTATATTCAATGTTGATATGATCACTGTAGTTTGACCTAGGGGATGTTTATTCTACAATTCAAGATTGATGGGATTGGAGTAGAAGCAGGCAAACAAACTAGACAAAGACAACTGAGTCTTTTATCAAGGATTTTTTCACCAAGAAATAAGTTATTTCTGCTAACATGTAAAAACTGAAGCAATCTGAGCAGCCATATTTATATTTATTTGTCACTGCAATGTGTGTGTGCTTTGTACATACAAAATACAGAGGGAAAGTGGAGCTTTAGAAAGATATAAAGACAGATATTTGGAAAACAAAAAATATGAGAGTAAAAACAGTAATGCTGGGATCAGCGGTGGGTGTGTAATTGCAAAGCTCACTGCAAAATAAAAGCATTCAGTGTCTTAGGAAATAATGCTTTTCAAAGTTAAAATATCATAACTTTGTTTCCCTTTATTCTGTTCTTCTTTTAACCTGCTATGATGTTTTTGTTTTTATTTTCCTATTTAATGTTGTATTTGGGAATGAGGATACTTGTTAGGCAAGTGAAGAAGCAGAAGCTTGTTACCGTTAATCTACTGATGACTTGACTCAGTTAAAAGATGCCTACCTGATAAGCAGAGCACATTTCTGAGTGTTGGGTGGGTCTCAAATCATGACATTGGGAAGATATCTGGCTCCCAGCCCTTCATTTCCTGATTTTCTGCTGTGCTCTACTTTCCAGTTGCCATGAACTGAACAGCTGTCATCTTCCACACCTTGTCATCAGGATGTTTCTGATTTGGAGTGAGCGGATCATAGACTAGAAGCTCTGAAACGGTGAGCTAAATTATATCTCTTCTTTAAACTGTGGGTGTGGAGTATTTGTTCTAAACCATAGGGAAGCTGAATAATAGATAAAATTGTGAAGGGAAGCCTGGCTGTTGCTGTGATTATAGCTGACCATGTAGTTCATAACCCTTTGGGTCTGGCTTGTTGAAAGATTTGGGAAGAGTTTACAGAAGTGAGACAAGGGAAATCCCTGAATATTGCCCATAGAGGTTGATGGGTGACTCTGGTAGGACCTTAGAAAAACAGAATGCTGGTGCAAATGTGCAAAGGAAGGTCAGGCTGATGACTTTTCAGATGGTCATGAGTTCTCTTCAGCACTAGATTGGAAACCAGGACTTTCACTCTTGTAAAAATAATAAAATTCCACACTTTGTCCACATCTTTACACTGTATTTTAGGGTGAATTTAAAGGAAATGAGTTAATTGGTCAGGCAGAGTAAATTTCAAGACGACTCAATCTGTAGGCTGTAGTATGAGTCCTCCTAGCTGATTAGGAGGCAGATATCTATTGAGAATAGGAATAATGAAAAGTAGAGTAGAAAAAATTTCAGAACTTAATTTTAGCCTAGGAAGAAGCTCACCCTGGTGGGTGACCTAAGCGTCTTCCAGGTGAGGTTTATTTCTTAGACATGCAGAATGCCAGAAAGACTGTGTCATGGAAACTTCCACCTACATTTTGAAGAGAAACTTAGAGGCATCTGGCCCTTTGTGACAGGGTTGGCACTGTGACTGCCAGAAATCTCTGAGAGGATGGGTGCAGCTGTAGGAGCAATACCAAAGTTTCACTGGAGACCCTGGAAAACTGGAGCTACATGAAACATTTGCCAAGGAAATTTGCAGTAAGCAGAACCAAAGAAAGAAGCAATAGAGGGTCTAAATGCCAAGATTATGATGACAGGATTACTCAAACCTTTTAGGGTTCACACCCTGTTGTCATATCTCTAGGAGAGGGACATAAATATACAGGATCTAATGTTTGCCTTACTATGTTTTATAACTTGCTTTGCTTTTACTCTTTTCTATACTGCATTCCTTCATTCGGGTGAAAAGTATTACATCATTCATGATATGTGTGATCATGTATGTACATAAACGTACATGTGGATATGAGTGTGAGTGCATCTTCTTTTTATCCATTTCATAGATTCTGTATCTTAGTATAAATAATGCCACAATTCTATGGGTATACAGGTATCCAATGCCCATGATGGCCTTTGCAGATGCACACACTGATCATAGATCATAAATGAGTAGGAAGACTTTGTGAAATCACTACAACAGAGCTGCTATTCTTAATATTGGCAGTGTAGTTGAAATTTCTGCTCAGTACACTTTTTCCAAGGACAGTTAAAGCCCTAGTTAACCTAACACATTTCAGTCCATATTTATATTTAGCTAAATGATCATATTTACACATCATCTCTAAAGAATGAATATAAATATTAAAATACCCTACCTTAAAAAATCACTGCCCTCATTTGCTTTTAAGGGATCAGGTTGGTATTAAAATTCTCTTTAGTTTTATTAACCTTATTTGGATTTCAGTTGTGTAAAAAGTCTACTTCTAATGTTTTCTCTCTTTTTGTTTTGTTTTAAGCAGTATCATTGGGCAATCTACTCTTTTCCATAATTTCAAGCAGTTAACCAGCATAATTCTACAGTATTAAAATGATTCATTTTTCTCAATTTTGTGGGTTCCAAAATATACATTGTTGTTGAGTTTTGGCAAATTGCTTCCCTCATTTATTGAAATGATAAGTTTTTTTCTCTTTAATCTTTTAAAAAATGTGTTATTATGTGTTTGTGGTACTTAATGATTATGTTCATCATGGGTTGTTCGTATATGCCCCATAATACATCTGAATGTTTTTCCTGCTTTTTGCTCTTCAGAGGAATGTGTTGCTGCCACAGTTGACTGAGTTGGAACTAAGGTCTCAACTCTGCCATTTGTATCAATAAATACTTGCTTTGTCCACCACTTAACTCAGTTCTGAATAAAAAAAAAAAAAACAAAAAACAAATCACAGATGTGCTTCAGATAACAATAGATGAATGCTGCACAATCTATCAAGCAGGAACAGAATTTAGATACGTGTTTATTTTCTTTTGTTTTATTTTTTCATGGTGGTAACTTTTCAATTATCTTTGTAATCAGCTGAGAAGGTGCACTATAAAAAATAAGGTGCACAATAAATAAATAAGACATCTGGCTTAAAATAGCAACTTTGAGTTTCTACACTACATTAGTTCTCCATTAAAAATTAAAAAGAAATTATAATATACAGTAAAACCTTGGTTTGGGATCATAATTCACTCTAGAAACATCTCAGCTAAAAGATATGCATATGTACATCAAGAATATTTCTTTAAGAAATAATTCAAACTCAGGTGATTAATCCCATAACTTAAAATGTTTAAATAAAAAATGATTACAACACTGTAATGTAGTACAAAATAATTAACAAAATATAAAACATAAAGAAAAATAAGTGAATTAACTGGCAATAAACTTTCAGAATCTTCGTGGCTGGTATGAAGGAAATGAGAGAGAGGTGGACTGTTGCACAGCATGATTTAGACAAGTACTAACAGAATGATTGCTATCTACAGGCTTGATGGAATCTTATTGTTTTAGTGCAACTCTAATAAGGAACTTGTCCAAGAACATTTGCTTTCGCCTCCTTTTGAGGATTTTTCTGATACTATACTGTTATTAAATAGACTCATCACTTGCAGTGCTACAGCCTTATTTTGGTGGTTCTTTTCTATAAAATTTTTCCTACAGCCTTATTTTGGTGGTTCTTTTCTATAAAATTTTTCCATTTCCTACATTTTACACATCTTTCTCATCTCATTTGAAAAGATAATTCTCATTGTCTCTTTCTCCTCTGCCAAAGAAATCTCTTCCATAACTTCTTGCTGTTGGGAGACGATTATCCAAGATGGTGGGGGGGAAGTGTGATCATGTGACATTGAACAGCATGCCTTACTCGTATTTCAAGGCATAGCTTGTTCATCAAGTTAAAATTCATTAAAAATATTTATTTACCTTGCAGAATACTTACAGAAGTTAATTGCAACCCAAAATTTATATCTATATTTCATATGTACATAAATCATTTATCCATCTTAATATCTGTATTATTCGCAGAAGCTAAATGAGGGAAGTCATGTAGTATTCCAAACTCTGAGAAATTACTTTAGATAAACCAGCATCTTGTACTCTAAATATATCACTATTTTCTATATGTAGGTATCATATAATGATTGATTAAATGTCTGAATTCCTCCTCATATTTGCATCTCATAAAAAAGGTTAGATTCAAATAAAATATGAATCTTAATTATTTTTGTAGTCTATATTATTCTAGTTTAGCACTGAATATTAAGGATATATATGTATATATGCTTAAGCCTGTTTTTTGTACTTAAATTTGTGTAAATATTGCTGGGAATGCAAAATTGAAAAAAGATGTCATGATATGAAAGCCATTATCAAAACTGTCCTTCTTTAGACTCTAAACCACACTATCATTATATTTTTTCCTTTGTTCCTTTGAGTAGAAATGTTTTTTAATTTCATATATTGTGATATTAAGCTATTAATTTTTGCAACCTATTATTTAAAGTATCGCTATTTTATTTAAAAAATAATATTTATTTTTTAAAGCAAAAAACATCTTTGGGTGAGGGATTCAGGTCAGTGGTTTTGGAGCTTCCTTTGCAAGCGCAAGTTCCCAGGTTCAATCCCCGATAACCACATACAATACCAGGTGTCATGCCCACCAGCAATCAGTACCACATACCACAGTGCCAGGCCTCCTGGCTCATGCCTGTAATCCCAGTACTTGGGAGGCAGAAGCAGGACGATTGCTGAGTTTGTGGCTGAGTTCAGGATCAGCCTGAAGTACAAAGTGAGAGGCCCTGTCTCAAAAAATTAAGAAGAAGAAAAAACATCTTTATGGTCCATCATATTCTTTAAAAATATGGTATTTTCAGCTCTTATGTGACATGTAGATGCCCAACAGTGTCTTGTTCCTGTTAAATTTAATAAGTGAATTATAGGACAATTTTTCCATTTTTGAACCAAAAGATGAAATATATGAGTAAAATTTTTTCTCCTTTTCAAACAGCATGCTTCCTGAAAGTTACTTTACTTGTTACCTTGGTAACATTTAAAGTCATCGAAATTATTCAAAAACAAAAATCAACTGTTAAATAGATATTTTTACCCAATGTTCAAAAATCTCATTTATGGATTATGATTATTTGAACCATGGTAGCTGTAATGGATTCTGGTAAATAATGATTCTTTCAATATAAAAACATCTGCTTAGCTGGTATTAACTTTACATTATGTTTAGGATTTTGAAATAGTCCCAGATTTTTATAGCATATTAAAATATCATTAAATAAGTCAAAGAAAGAGATTGCTGAAAT
>PVIR01019005.1:0-32577 GCA_004026965.1 Petromus typicus | reverse complement strand
AGCACAATGCCTGTCTAGCAAGCTCGAGGTCCTGTGTTCAGTCCTCAGTACCAAAAAACAAAACAAAACAAAACAAAAAACAACATCAAATCAAAAGAAGGAAAGGTTCATTTTGGCTCAGTTTCTTCGCTGAAGTGTCTACTGCCAGGAAGTCGTCATATAGTGCCCAAGGACAGATTTCAGAGTTTTACTGTAATGCCTCAAGTTAAGAAGTATACTGGACTTTTCCCCAGACAATGGTAGTTGATAATCTTTGAATATGTTTTTATGAAGCCAGCTATACTGAACGCTTTCTATGAAAACTTGATAAAAATATGAAATTCTAAATGAGGAAAATGTACTTACATTCAAAACTCTGCATAAAATTTCTCATTATGTTTGCCAAATCCCTAAAATTTATTCTTAGGCACTAAAGAGCCTTGAGTGTAGCTATATTAGGAAACAATCATATAGCTAAACATATGAGAACCTATAATTTACTACAAGAATAAAATAACTGTACCAAATTATTTTCCATGCATTCCAATTTTCCTTAAAAATGCAAGCCACAATAAAAAAACAATCAGGTGATTAAAGCCTATGCCATACCACAGTGGGAACTATGAACACATATTCTTTTTTTTAATTCAATCTTTATTGGTACATTATGAATACACATCATCATCACATTCAACATTGAGAGTTTGTACCAGAATATGACACAACTTGATTCTCATTTTTTTCCCTTTTCTCGCCACCCTGCAACTCCCACCCCCTATATACATAATCTTTGTTTCCTTTTTTATTATTACTACATTCATTTTCCCCTCGTTATTTACCCATACACTCTCTTCCCTTTTAAATATTTTCTATTTCACAATATCAGCTATACATACTACAACTCATTTACAACTTCATTTTCTCTGGTATGAACACATATTCTTAGCCTTCTACATAAAGCTACATACAGGCAAGTCAGTCACCAAATAACAATGTTAATTAATTTAACAATAATCCACAACCTTTGGACCAACTAGTGCTCAAATAACAAAATCTAATAAATTCACAAACAACTTACATGTTTAGTTTTGCACTCAGAGAAACGGGTAACTATTTCCAGGTACAGGTAGAGGCACAATAACTGCCCTAGAAAAAATTCTAGAAACCCTCCAGATTTGTACTACCCTAAATTCAAAATTGATCCAGCTAAACAGTGTCTATATATTCTATTACATTCTCAAATCCACTGCCTGAAAAACCTTGGAAATCATAAATTGACATCTTCTTCCTATCAATTCCACCACTTCCCAAAAATGGAATCCCCAGCAAATAAGCTTCTACAAAATATACAGTGATTAAAAGAAAGAAAAAAAAACTGCTAAAATTTAAGTAATTAAATGCAGGCGCTACCAGGTCATCAAACATTCAAGATTAGTGCTCTTTAAAATGTCAAAGTTCCAGAGAAAAATTATATCGAGAAAGAAGAAAGGGCTCTTCTTAGGGTTAAAATTATCTGACATCACAGGGATTAGAATAGAACAGCATTTGTAACAATAAGAATTCCAAGAACGGAGTAGAGATAAGCACTAAAATACAGCTTCTCCAGGACTTAGAATCCAGACACCTGGAAAAAAATAAGTTGGTAAAGAGAAAAAAAGAGGATCTCCAGGAACTGGCACAGAGATGATAGGAAAACTAGAAACAGTGAAGGCCACTACGGTCTCTCTTCTCCACTAGTCTACTCTCATGCCAGAGTATACTATTTTCCTTATACTTAGCTCAAATTTGCTCTGCAAGTTTCTTTTCCTCCTTAAGGAAAAAAAAAAAAAAACTATAGAGAAGTTAGAGAAAAAAACAACACAACGTAGGAAAAATAAACAAAAACAAAAACAAAGCATTCCAGAAAGTGGACCCAAGCTCCTGGGGAAGTGGACTTGTATACATTGACATAAGGTAAGCCTGGAGAATCAGCAGCTCCAGGGAGAAAAACAGCCTAGGTCAACAGCACCAACCCCAAGAAAACCCCATGCCTATTATAAACTACAAAAACAGCATGAAATTTTATTCTGAAAGTGACTCCCTCAAGGAAGACTAAAGTTTAAGAAAAAATTTAGTGCCATGTCCATCATATTTGAGAGAAGTCACGGTGGGAAGGGCTAATTGTTTAAGCCACTGAACAACTATAAAAAATCTATAAAGTTTCTGGTATCCTTCTATCATAGGAACTAGGTAGAAGACAGCTAAAAGCAAAATCCTGGAGAAGCAGCAGTTTAAACTTCAGCGAGGACAAACACAAGGTTCCACCCTCCCTGGTAAGAAGCCAGGACTCTTGGAGATGACTGGTCTGAAAGTGCTGACATTAAGCCCAATGGTCTGCTTGACTCCCTTGCTGCTATCTATACACAGTGGTCAGTGTGCTTTCCTTGCCTAACAATGTGAGCACAGGTATTCCTTAGCTTAGATAGGTGGGTAGACTTGGGTATGTGGACAGAGTCTACAGGGTAGCATGCAGCCACCTCAAAACTCACAAACTATAGCTATGTAGAGAAAGTTATCACTTGAAGTACAAAGAGGGACACAGAAAGTGGAAGATGCTGGAGTGCTTAGTATGGACATCATTGACCACTCATGCCCAGTGTGAAAGGCAGGGCAAGAAAACACAAAACCCACGTGTGGAAATGAAATAGACTTAGCAGTGACTCACTATCTATCCCTCCCTCATATCCAGTGCATTCCAATACTTCTGAAACTGGAAAATAATTCACTAGTTTATAAACACAAAACATTTTATATAATTTATTTCTTGTGTTTTGTTCTCCCTCTCATTGGATTCTGGGGTTATTTATTCTTTACCTTTTTTTCCCTTTTTTCCTATTTTCCTTCTCTTCATTATTTCGCCATTTTCTTCTTTTCCTTGTTCTGTTACTTTTATTAATTGCATTAATTTTCTATTACTCTTTAACAGCATTCTGCATCTTGTGTTTCCTCATCTTCCTTCTTACTTTTTAAATTTTACTTCTTTTATTCTCACATTTCATCCCTCTAGCTTTAGTAGTATACACACTAAGTTTTATTAATCTCTGCACATTTAGTTAGCTCTATGCTACAATTATTGAATTATTTTCTATTGCTAAAGATGACAACTTACTAGGTATTTACAGTTATGTCAATACTAAGTTTGTCTTTTTCATCTATTATAGATCTTTTTTCAATGCAAAGAACAGTATAGCAGTAGCCTGTATTTATTATGGTATGACGATATGTCAATGCCCAGTCTGTCGATACTCAGTTCATCTTTGAATATTACTGTTGCTGATTTCATTGTTATTGCTAATGTGGCATAGCACTGTTATTTTTTTCTATATGCTAGTATTTGGTTTGTCTTTGTTTATACAAAAATACTGCAGTCCATTTTCAGAGAACTAGGTGAAGGGCCATTTACACTGAACATTCTCCTTCCAAATTAATATATGTGGTTGGATCTTGAGACAGAAGCAAAAGCCTAGAGTTAGCTATGCTGAAAATACACCACTGAAAAGCAGGCAGTAAATAAAGAGATCTTTATACTACCAACAAAGTCTTTCAACTATACTAGACCGGCAAATCTCAGCCAAAAAAAAAAAAAAAATCAGAAATATGGGAGGACAAAGCAACACAACACCTGTGAAACTGATAAACTCCCACAAAGCTGACCCATGAGATATCAGAGGAAAGCAAATAAAAAGCCATAGAGCTGGATTATTTGTAATAATAAAAGAGGAAATTGAAAAATCAATAAGGGGTTCCAAGAGCTCCAAGATGACATAAACTAATAGATAATGGACTTAATAAAATAATCAGTAAGTGTAAAGAAGACACTAATAATAAGCTAGTTGAGCTAAACAAAATAATATAAAACATGTCCAGTTTAGTAAAGAATCAGAGAAACTGAAAGATACCAAATAGAAATGGAAGAGATTAAAAATTCTATTAGATGTGTAACACAAGTGTCAATGTGAGGCCAAAGTGTCAGAATTAGGAGACAGACTTGGTGCAGGTGAACATACATTCAGAGATACCTTACAGATACAAAAAATGAAAATTGTAACAAATGGCTGCCAGGTAGTGCAAAGAAGACTAAGATTAACTGGAGTTGTTGAAAACCCCGAACATAGCATAAACAGAATTAAAAAACTGAACTCAAAAGGGTTTCAATCCCAGGATGCAAGCATGGTTCCACCTATGTAAAGCAATAAATAACATATATCACATAAACAGAAGCAAAAACAAAAATCACATGATCATCTCAAAAGCCTATATAAAACAAAAATGCAACATCAATTCATGACAAAAAACACTAAAGAAAATAGGCATAGAAAGACCTTATCTCAATTTGATAAAAGCCTTTTATGACAAACCTGCCAATGCCATATTAAATGGAGAAAACCATAAGCCTTCCACCTAAAATCATAAATAAGAAAAGCATTCTACTCTCACCTTTCATGTTCAATATAGTACTCAAAATATTAGGCAAGACAATTAGACAAGAGAAATAAATAAAAAGAATACATTGAGGAAGGGAAAAAGTAAGGATATCATTATTTGTAGATGACATGACTCTGTACATAGAAGACCTGAAAAATTTCATTGACTCCTAGAATAACAAACTCAGAAATGAAGCAGAATACAAAATCAACACACAAAAATCAATAGTATTCCTGTATACCAATATGAATACAATGAGAAGGAAATTATAAAATCAATACCATTCATAACAATATAAAAATTAAATATATAAGAATTATCCCAACTGAGGAAGGAAAACACCTGTACAACAAAAATTACAGTATTCTATCAAAGGAGATTGAAGTAAACATTAGGGTTGCCAGGGATTTAGCTCATCTACTGCACCTACCCTGTAAGCATAAGTGCCTGAGTTCAATGTCTACTACTACCATAAATAAATAAAAGTAAAATGAAGTGAACATTAAAAAAATGGAAATATATTCCATGTTTCTGGATAGGTAGAATCAATATTGTCAAAATAGCCATAATGCCAAAACTCATATACAGTTTTAATGTAGTGCCAATAGAAGTACCAACAAAATTCATCATAGAGCTACAGAAAAAAAATCCTAAAATACATATGAAATCAAAAGAGATTCAGAATAGCAAAAGTAATTCTAGGCAGGACGAACAAAGCAGGAAGCATCACAATTCCAGATTTCAAGTTATACTACAAAGCTACAATGATAAAACAACATGGTACTGGCACAAAAACAGACATGTGCACCAACAGAACACAATACGAGGACACAGAAACAACAGCATATACTTTCAGTCATATGATCTCTGCCAAATGAGGCAAAAGTATACAGTGCAGGAAAGACAGCTTCTTTAACAAACTGTTTGGGGAAAGTTGGCTATACACATGCAGAAGATTGAAGCTAGACCCATTTCTGTCACCATGTATTAAATTAAAATAAAAATGGATCAAAGATCTAAATACTGAAAGAGAAACCACCTGACCCGTGGTAAATAAAATAGATAAAACTCTTCAAGTCATAAGCATAGGCAGGGAGTTTTTTTTTCTTTTCAACAGAATCTTGATGGTATAAGAAATCAAAGAACAACATGGAGGGGGGGGGCAGGGATATAGCTTATTGGTTCAAGTGTCTGCCTGGCAAGCGCAAGGTCCTGAGTTCTATCCCTGGTACCAAAAGAAAAAAAAATCAGCATAATGGATTATAAAAAATTCAAAAGTTTCTGCATAGCAAAAGAAACAACCAACAGAATGAAAAAGACAACTTAGAGCATGTGCAAAAAACCATTGCCTGCTACATCTTGTCAGAGGATTAATATTTACAATATATAAAAAACTCAAAAAAATTAGATGCCCCAAATTTAAAGATCAAATAAAAAAATGAGTAATTGACATTAATAGACACTTCTCAAAAGAAATACACCATGAATACACAAAAATGTTCAACATCACTGGTCATTCAACAGATGCAGATGAAAACAGTGAGATTTCATCTTACTCCAGAAAGAATGGCTACATCAAGAAATCAAATTATATTCAATGCTGGCTAGGCAAAGGGGGAAAAGCATTCATTCTAAATTATTGGCAGAAATGCAGACTAGTAAAAAGCACTATGAAACTCAGTATGGTGAGTACTCAAAAAGCTAATAATAAAAATTCTACTTGATCTAGTTATTTCCTAGTAGGTATCTTCACCAAAGAGTAAAAGTTATCATATGGCAGTGCTGCATGCACAGCTATGTTTATAATAGCACAACTCATAATAATAGCTAGATCTTGGAAGTAGTTTATGTGTCAATCAACAGATGAATAGGTAAAGAAAATGTGGTACATATGCATACAATGGAGTACAACTCTGCCACAAATAGGATAAACTTGAGTCATTAGTAGGAAAAGGGATATAAGTGAAGAGCACAATGTTAAGGGAAATAAATCTGACACAAAAGCTTAAGTATGACATGGTTTCTTTTACATGAAAAACCCAAATTACAAATAAGGAGCAAAATAAAAGAAGTATAATAGGAAACAGATTGTTTTTTGTTGTTGTTGTTGTGTTTTTATTTTGTTTTGGAAGAAAGGAGATCATAAGACAGAGGTTATGGGATGTAAGCAGAGAGGAAAGGGACAGGAAAAAAATAATTCCATGGCAATGAAACCACCATGCCAGGCTAGTGCAAATTACTGAGGTTAGTAAAGGGTCAATGGAGTAACCGGTTATTATGAGACAGTGAATATCTGTAACTCTTTCAAGAAATGAAAATGTTTAAGACCAAATTATTTCTCTCCTGCAAGAAATGACCTACATTTCTCTGTACTAACTTGAAATAACCACAAGCCACGGTTCTAAGACTAGCCTATTGGAGACAGGAACCAGGACCAATTGAATCTTTTTTTTTTTTTCCACTTAAAAATGGGGTTTACGTATTCTGTTGCCACAGCCAAAAGGGAAAGGACTCAATTTTTCTCATTGATGTGTTCTGCCAAATTAAAATGTACATTATTTGAAGACTGAGAAAAATAAAAGTTGGAATCAGAATGGTTCAAACCTGTATAAACAAAATTACCTCCCACCTTCCTGACAAGGGCATCTACCTTTGCTAACAAAGTTTTAAGTGTACTGAGAGTGATTAAGGACCTTCATATAGTTTGTACTGAGAATCACTGGGCTCCAATTGGCTTCTGACCCTATGTAGCAAAAGTCTGTAATCACTTATATAAGGTCAATATCAGTACCTTCTTAAACTCTTATTAAAATATTTCACCAACACTATTTTTTCCTTCAATATATGGAATTACTTTACCTCACTGAAGTAATATATAATTCAAATGACTATGCATAATTTAAATGTATAATTATCAAATGAAGGAAAATTCATTCACTTATAAACTTACTATAAAGAACATTATTAGTGTTAGAGCATGTTGACTCAGTGCTCATGCCTCTGGTGGTTAGAACCTGTCAGAGATTAGTCCTGTATTTTGGGAGTAATTTGGTTACATTCTGAAACAAATTGTAGAGAATGAGGGAGTTACTAAAATAAAATATAATTTTACAGTGATTACTGAAAAGATCTTTTAAGTTTTAATCTTATGCATTAATATAAGATAAATCATTAGCAGCCAGGTGTGGTGGCTCATGCCTGTAATCCCAGCACTGAGGAGGCAGAGGCAGGAGGATTGCCATGATTTTGAGGCTAGTTTGGGATACATAGTGAGTTCAGGTCAACCCTGAACTACAAAGCAAGACCCTGAGGCAAAAAAAAAAAAAAACTCATTAGCTAAAAGACTGATAATTTTGCATTTTTTCTTCTAAAAAAAAATCACTGCTCAATATAAAATAAAAATGCTGTGCTACTGTAATTTGGGGAACAATTTTAGAATTTCTTCATAACAGTAACATATGAAACTTTCCAAAGTATGCTTATACATTTTGTGCCACAGAGTTAGCATTCTTAAATGGGTTTTTTTTAAGAACCATAAGGAAAATGCCCATTGAACTAGTCAATGTCTAAAGTTATTTCATAAATTATGTTATCCAATAATTAGTATACAATCCTTATAAAATTCCCAGTATTTAAATAATATTAAATTTTTCAATATTCAAGTAAAATTTCTTCATTACCTTAGGGAGAAAAAAAGTGGTCTAAACTACTTAATTCTATTTTATAATTTATATAATCTTTGAGTATTTTAGAAATTACATAATCTTTGTAGCTAGTCAATTTTTCCAACTTTACATTTGAGATACTAAAGTTTAGAAGAAAAATAACACCAACACAGAAGGCACAAAGGCGAAGTGTGATGTAACTAATGTTAATCTTACTGAATCATGCTGTAGGTATATTGATGAATGAAAACACTTTATCTACACAGCACATTTTTGCTTATGTTATTTCCAAGTCCCTTGGCTGGTGTTACGATAGCAAAGGAGGCTAAGAAGCTTTCATTAAACAAAGGAAAACTTTTACCAAGGAAGAAGCAATTTGCAGACCATTATTAGTTTAAAATTGACACCTGTAAGTCCTTCATTCCCAATACCTGAATTAGTTAATTCCGCATAGACGCCCATTTCCTGCTAGGTTATCTATCACTTCAATCCACTTTTTTAATTTTTAAATTCAAAATTTTATTGGTACATTATGAATACACATCATCATCGCATTCAACATTGAGAGTCTGTACCAGAATATGACATGACTTCTCATTTTTCCCCTCCCCCTCCCCTGCAAACCCCACTCCCTATATACATAAGTTTTGTTTCCTTTTTTTATTACTATCACATTCCTTTTCCTTGTTATTTACCTCTACACCCTTTTTCGTTTTAAATATTTTCTATTTCACAATATCAACTATACATACTACAACTCATTTACAACTTCATTTTCTCATACCAGAGAAAAGATACAATATTTACACATCTGTGACCTATTTATTTCACTTATGAGAATGTCCTCAAGGTACATCTACTTGAGTATAAATGACTCAATCTTATCATTTTTAATGAGAGAATAATACTCCATTCTATAAAAGAACCACATCATCTTTATCTAGTCTCCTGTTTGGATTGTTTCCAAGAAAGAGAGAGAGAGAGAGAGAATCACAAACTGAGTCGCTATAAACATGGGTGCACATATGTCGCTGTGATATGAATCTTCTAATTCTTTATGTCAATCCACTTTGAATGATGCTCACAGAGCGCTGTATAATACCCATTTTGATCTCTTTGTCATTGTGCTGTTACCCCGCCTAGAATTCTTTTCCTGTGAAAGTTTTACCCAGTCTGAATCCCCGTTTGCCCTTGAAGACCATACATACAACCTGAGCCCACATTAGCCTGCCCAAACTCCTATAGACCTGTTCCCATCACTCTTGCAGCTACTGAAGCATCTATGACCTCATTATTTCTTTCAAAAATTTTGTCTCTTCAGTATCTCAACAACTTTTCTAAAAACAGAAAGCATGATAACAACAACAACAACAAAAGGAAACAAATTTTATGTATATGGGGGGGTGGTAGGATGGGTAGGGCTATGGGGAAAAATAAGAATTAAGTTGTGTCTTATACTGGTACAAATCCCCATTATGGAGTGCAATCATGATGTGTATATGTAATGTACCAATAAAGATTTCAATTAAAAAAAAAAAAGAAAGCATGGCTTAGGCTTCTCACACCCAGAAATGAGCCCAGCTCATTCTTCTGCCCATAAAAGTTATACTACTTGAGTTGAAATATGACATGATATAAAGAGCACAAGAAGCTAGATGGGTTTGATGTAAAATTGGCAAGTAAATCCTGATGTTTGAAAGAACATACATTTTAAAAGTTTGTAAAAAAAAATAATCATAGTGGAAATTCTATTTCCTTATTTAGAAATGCAAAATCTTCTTTAAATGGAAGGATTTTTAAAATGCTCCAAAATCCAAATTGATTCTTTACAATTCAGTGATAACACTTAAAAATATCGACATTCCTGCTAATTACAAAGAACTTTATATTAATTATAAACAGGGAACCCGCCCATTTTCAAGATCAGTGAGTTAAAAAAAGATCCATAGCTTGGCCATACCGACTCTTTCACACATGTAACTGCCATATTTAGATGAGAGATTTTCCTTAAAAGTAAGTATATATACTATAAGAAGCATACCTATATGCATATGGATTTAAATACCTTGCTTATAATATCCACTGTACAACTTATCTTCCAATTCTCCCTCTAAAAGCATTCTTCAGAAATATTCCTCAGAACCTGTCAAAAGTAATGCTCTCCTTTAATATCTTAGTCCTTTCACCTTTACAAGTGAGAGAACAAAGGCAAAGCTTCTACCTGTCAAAGAGATGTTTCCTTCTAATATTATCAGCAAATTCTTCAGGAAGCCCAAAGAACTGAAGATGAGAAGAATAATCTAAAAGGAATGCCAGAACATCAAGTATTTCTCAGGTGCAAGGAGTTGGTATTAAATATACTAATAAAGCAAATGATAAATGCAAGACCAAATGCTAATTGAAATGTTCCTAGTTTTGTAACAAATTTTAAAATGGTTATTTCTGATTCTAACTGCTTTAACCTAGTTTTTCATAATTTTCAGTAAGCTTAGAAAAATATCTCAAAGCCTAAACTACCCTTCTTGTAAACAGGCTCTGTGCATCACTAATAACACACTTAGAAGATCAACCTTTAAAGGATTTCCAAAATTCCCATTAAAAATTTGTGGCTTTAGGTGGACTCACTATAATATGCCTTTAAAATATAAGCTAAATATTATATTGTAGGTTACAATATTGTACTGTACACTTTAAAACCGGTTAAGAGGGCAGATCTTGTGTTTTTACCACAAAAATAAATTTTAAAAAAACACTACAGTCAGCATACACGTGCTACGATTAAACAGAAACCAATTAATCAAAAATGGCTGACACTTCAGTTAATTCTGAGATTGTAATTTTCAGTTAAGCTGACCACAGTGGGGCGTGGTGAGACACATTACACTGTTTGGAGTGTGGTAATGCTGCTTCTCTCCCACTTCCAAAACTTGCATATAGGCCCCACTCTGGTAAAACCATATGAACAATTTTCAACGTATTCTTATATAGCAAGTCCTTTTATATTACTAAACTGGGCCTTTGTTTCTGATAACAATTTTTAAACAACAGTATGAAGGCCACTGGTCCTAAAAGAGACATCAGGCATATATGATATGAAATGTCTTTTGAAGCCTTCCTCTCCAGATTATGCACTAGTTTCCTTCTTCGGGAAGAGGTTTCACCTCACTTGACTATCCTACCATTCATTTTTCTCCCTCCATAATTTTCATCTCCCCCTATTCCTGCCTCTAACCCTACGTGACTCTTTCTCCACACTATCTATGCTTTCAGTGTGGAAAAGCAGACTCTGCAAAGTAACTTGCCATTCAGGGCAACAGTTGGGGAAGATTGGGGAGTAAAAACACTACAAAAATATATCACCTCATTAGTGTCAGAGAAACAGAAGCCATAGCACCCCATTTTTTCTTGTGAGGGTTTTTCTGAACTGACCAGCAGAAAATGTGACAGTAGATGGATCCTTGAACCAAACTAAAAATTTTAACTACTAACTGCCCTGCACCTATTCCTACTGTCAAGAACTATTCCACAAAATCACGTCCCTGGCAAAGCTAGTGGCAAGTTTTGTCTGTTATGTTTTAATCCAAACAATCCAAAGTAAAGGTTTGTGTTTTTTTGCCACAGATATTCATAAAATGTGTTGAGCGTACTACTCTAATATGGAAAAAGGTCAGAGGACTTTATAAGATGGTTCTTTGGTACACAATTTACCAATACAGCCTTCCACTTACCACACAAAAAAGCACCCTTCATCTAAACACTTATCTCACATTGTTTAAAATCAGCACATATTGTGTATTTGCCGTTCTGTAATAGTATAGGTATTAAAGCTCAAGTCTTACAGCTATGTAGCTTAATTTTTACCCCCAAACCAACTATAACTCACTGCGTTAGGCTACTAGAACCAATAATAATGTCACAGAAAAGAAACACACTAATCCTGCTACCACAGAAACATTCCTGTGAAGCAGACAGTGCTGTGGGATCCGTAGGCTGACAGCACCAAAATCAATTTTTCACAGATTTCAATCTGTAAGAATGACACAAAGATTCACTAGCACCTGAAGCAAAGCAGGGAATCTTATGTTATCACCCTGCAGCAAGCCAAAAACCCAACAAAAAATGTTTCTAGAACTGTGTGTCATATGCTTACAGATCCCATTAAAATATATGGAATAGCAAGGCAAACTACACAGGCTATTAAGTTAGTCTCACTACTTTCCATTACTAGAGATCTGGTCAGCATCTTCTGGCAGGATATTGCATAATACAGTCAACTGTGTTCTCCCAGCATTGCATGTAGCTTTAGGTCACAGTGTGGATTATCTGTAGAATGAAACAGATAAGGGAAAGGCAAGAATCATCAAGACTATCACAGACCTTATTGAAAAAAAAAACAGTATTAGTAGGCCTGGACTCAAGCAGAACTCTTCAATTTGTCCATCCACTGAAGATTGCCAAGATCAAAAAGCAATATACCTAATCCTGTCAAATGATAATGTCTACCTTCATTGTTGACCAAAGCTGCAAATCAGATCCACCTTGAAATCTATTTTACTAAGCTTGACGACAAAGAACCTAGAATCTAGTACCACACAGCAATTCTCCTACTCCTTCAAAACTTTCTTTTAATTTAACTTCTGAAACTACAAGTTCCTGAGATGGTCCTCTACTTGAAGCTCTATTTTGTTGAATGCTTTGTTATGATATATATGTAGGGAAATATAAGAACCATTGCTCTACAAATTCATAAGCCCCAAGACTGACAGAATATCCAAAGCTACATTACAGAAATGCAACATGCTGCTAGCTATTTCTACGAACAGTTTCAAGCTGAAAGCTCACTAATCTCTGCCCATCTGAACAATTCAAAATCAAAATGGGGGGGTGGCTGATGTGATCCCAAGAGACTAACCAAAACATCACAACAGCTCTGTTGCTGCTATTTAATTCTGTTAATTGAAAAAGAAATGACATTTAGTAACTGCCAACACTTAGAATTAGACATTAGGAAATCTGATTTTACCTGCTCAAGCATTTGTTTCTTTCTGTTTTTCCTTTAGCAGAATCACTAGCCTCCTGGTTCCCCCAACTTATAAACAGAGTCATACTCAAAGCCTCTCTTCCTTTTATTTCCTCTAAAAATGAGAATTTGGTAGAATGAGTTTTGCTTCCTTCGATGCCTCTTTTCTCACATGTACTCTAATTTCAGGTTCTCATACAAAAACTCTCCCCACACTCTTTATACTTGATCAAAGTTCTATAAACCAACAAGTCTCCCCTTTCTCCCAAAGTAGAGGCAGTTGGGAGTGAGTGAAGAGGGGGAGGGGAAGGTTCTTGCACTTGTGATCAAATTTCATAGTCATTTCAACAGAGCTGTTTAACAAACTTTTCCTGAGTGCAAGAATAGCCAGGCACAGAGCCAAGAAAAGAAGAGGCAATGATGGAAGCCAAAAAAACAGGTGAGCTGCAATTTTTCCACTCCTACACAAAACCTGGCCCTAAAGTAGGAATTCCCATATATGCTGATAACTCCCTCCATTTATTAGTTTTGTAGCACTCCTGTACTCAGAAACTCTGCACTGGGGTGGCTCTTACACTTTCCAATGCCAGTTTCCCTACTGGCCTCATAACCTTAAGCCTAGCTGGTCTCCCCTAAAGACTCAACTTCCAATTCATCTTACATGCTACAGGACTCTTCTGCAAAAACTGTTCTCTTCCTAATATAAAGAATGATAATAGAATGCAAAATCTTTTATCCAGTCTTCCTGGGAGTTCCCAATATGAGGACTTTTAATTTCTTTGAAATTTTATAATCTCAGATACACGAGCAAAAGGCAGTGGTATGAAGAATGCTGAGAGTGCATGTTGTTGACTGAAGACAGCTGCTGGGAATCCCCAAGTACTGTAGCAAAGGGTGTGGTGCTGAGGGCAACTGGTTTGAGAATAGTGGGACTTCATCATCGACTGGTCATACAGACTCATCCCCAGTAATGACTGTACCTTTTCCAGTTGAAAACTGGGCCAGTTATCCCTTTCCAATGCTCTTCTTCCTAACCACTGTTTTATTTCATGTCTTTTCCATGCATATGCATGTTACCCTTATCTTCTTAGTCTAAAATCATGTGATACATTATAAATATTTTCAGCAACTTTGGTATTTGTACAATAGCTTGAACAAGACTACAAGCTCTGTGCAGATATGATTTTTGCTTGTTTTCAGCCATAGAACTCAGCATAATGTATATAGTTTTTTGGTTTTTTTTTTTTTTTTACAAAAAAAGGTTTTTCTCTTTCCAGTGATGTATAATTTCTACTAAACTACTCAGTGCTAACATTTAAGGTTGAGTAAGTTTGAAAGTATGATATATTAAGAGCTGTAGAAAATACACCCACACTTGATACAAAAGATGCCAATTATAGTTCGACCAAACATGAAATATGCTCCACCCAACCAACTACACTATTATACCATTCTGTTTCCTTTGGGGTTTTTTCTTTATACAGTACTATAAAAGCTTGTGGGTACTCTTAGCAACAGGAGCTACAGCAGCTCAACTCTAAATAAGTTTACTTTGGGAAATCTACTCTTCCCACCTACACAACCAGTGGCTTCCCACACTGTCTCCAGCATCCCAGGAGCAAGTGCCCAATTACTGATTGTGGAAAGACAGCTTACACACTGAAGGTGCATTCTTGGCAGCTGCTGGGATTTACTTCTGGACCTCACTCGGCTTCACTGATTCAGAACTGTATCGAAAAGGGACATTATTACACAAGTTTGAAAAAGAGACTCTTTAAGAACATTTAAATGTAAAAGCCCTGGTCATTGTGCTGCTAACAGGCAAGTATGTGTGACACAGAGAGAACAGAATAACCAGCATTGAAATCAAGAAAACTTGGAAACTTTGGCTAATCTCATTACACAAGTTTTAGTGCTTCATACATATACATCCTCAAAAAGTAAAATTATCTATAAATAGGAAGCACAGCTGTGATTTGAAAAATACAGTCCACTGAAGTAAACAGTTTGTGTGTTTACAACACAAATTCGATTTCAAAAAAGTGTACAGTTTTCAGATAACAGTGTGGACATTAGCCTGTTTCTGAAAAACACATACTTAGAAAAACAACTGATGTGTGGATTAACAGCATGTTTCACTTTTTCAGGAGTGGTCTTTCTGCCCATTTGGACGGAGAGATCCCAATAGAAATTCCTTCTTAGTTGCCGCCCATTATTAACTGGAACCTGATTACAGAATAAAAACAATTCATAAGCAAGAAAACTATGGGCTAGATTATCACTTGCTTTAGCCATATGGGAAAGAAGGTAAAATTAGCACTGAGTTTTTCTTTTTAACTAAATATACTTTGCCATACATCTATCTTTATACAAGGATATAAAAATAATTTTGTAATTTATATTTCTACATCCTTCCATGTCAATCACTGATGGTTTTTATGGCAAAAATGACAACGGGGGACATGCCTGTCTTCTGTCAAGAAGATAGGACATCACATTATCTTCCAATATAAATGAACACTACTGAAAGAAACCATATTACACCTTTAAAAGAGTTCAACAATTTTTCAATGTTTTCTCTTTTTTAAGAGAAACTATACACTATCGCCAGAGAATGAAAGCATCATTATGTTAGTGGGTATAAGAAAATCTGTCATAGTAGCTTCATCTGGAATAGACTGATACATTCTGCAGATATTCGGTCTTTTTTGGTGGGGGGAGGTGCCAGTCATCGAACTCAGGACCTCGCACTTACAAGACAGGTATAATGCTACTGAGCTCCATCCCCAGCTCAATTCATTTAGTCTTCATAAAAAAGAATCCTGAATATAATAGCTGGTGTTTAAAATGCTGATTTCATATCACTTTAACCTGAGCCACGTTATCAAGTCATCTTTTTTATAGCAAAATAAAATTGCTACTGTTCTGGTAAAACAAAGTATCTGCTTTCTTGACACAACCCAACTCCTCCTAAGCACACTGAGCAACAGTAATTTGACTACTGTTGCAAGACAAGAATTAACTTTTCAAATACTTGATCACAATCTCTAAAATCTGCATGTCTAGGGGGATGAATTTTTTAAAAATATTTTATACACTGTAATAGAAAACCACACTTACTGATATTTAATAGTAGAGTGTCTTTTATCTGCTATGGCTTACGAAAATGTAGTATTAATTTCAAAAATGCTAAGATGATTAAAATTAAAATTTCAAACTGGGTATGGAGGTACACACCTGTAATCCTACCTACTCAAGAAACTGAGGAAGGAGGACTGCAACTTAGCTAGACCCTGTTTCAAAATAAAAGGGGCTAAGGATGTAGCTCGGTGGTACAGTGATTGTTTAGCATGAGTTCAATCCCGAGCACTACAATCAAGCAATATATATATATATATCCATAAAGTTCATGGAATATACACACAGTACAGCATTATGCTTTTGCATTTCTTTGCCAATGAGTGAAATTCTTAAAATGAAATCAGGTAAGCAAGTATAAATAAAAGCTTTAAAAATCTTATTGCAACCTGCTTTTTACTGAACTAATCATAAAAGTATTTATGAGAAAGGAGGGGCTTTACTTACTAAAATTGATACAACTGATTTTAAGATGTCTTCTTTGTGATAGTTTTGACTCTTGAAATGTATGTTTCATGTAAAGCAATTCGGGAAAAAGAACTTAAAATCATACCACAGTTTGCCAAAAGTTACCCTATCCTCCATCCTCTTCTCCCAACCCCAAACTGAAACCATGCCCAGAACCTCAGACTCTTATGATGTTGGCAGCACTCAATTTCCCGAGTACTATGTTACAATGAGCACAATACAAAAATAGAGAGACAGAGGCAGGAAGTTTTACAATGAACACTGACAGCCAAAAGTGACATTCCCTGACCACCCCTGGGGCACTTCATCAGGTCCTCACTTCTCTCCAGCCCTTTGTTTCCCGAGGTGTGACCCTGAGAACAGCAGCAGCACCAGGGAGCTGGTTAGAAATGCAAATTTACAGCCTCACCCTGACCAACTGAGTCCTAAACTCTGGGAATGGGGCCCAGCAATTTGTGTTTTAACAGACACAACAGAAGATTACTAGGTACACTGAGATGTAAAAACCAGAGCTCCTCAAAATTTAAAGTGCATAAAAATCACCTGGGGAGCTTGTTAAAAATGCAGATTCTAACTCAGCAGGTCTGAAGCAAGGCCTGAGAGCCTACACTTCTAAGTTTCCCAGGCGATGTCTTCTATAGACCACACTGCAACCATTTCCCAAATCAGTTGTTTACCAAAATTACCCATGCTGCTCATAAAGTACGGACTCCATGGCATCACCCTAGACAAAATTAACTTGACTCTCAAGAGAAACACCTAGAAGATAATCACTGGTTCTCCAACTCAACTACACATTAAAGAGCTTTTAATAATCCTGATTCCCAGGTCCCCCCAAAATCAATTAAATCTTAGTCTCTGGGCCTGGAACCTAAGCATCCCTTTGTTTAATAACTTCCCAATGATTCTAATACACAGCTAAGATTGGAAACTACTGCTTTGAAAATCTAGCTCAACACCTAGCACACCAATTCCTTTTATAGGTGCAAACAGGTTTCTATAAAATGGCTCTCAGTGCTCCCTTATGTATAAATCCAAGAGTTCTGATTTTTCAAAACTAAAATGCCCATAACACCGTGTTGTTCTTATGTCTTAAACTCAATTTGTGTGGACAAATGTGCTCTCTGCAGTGGGGTACGCAATCCAAAGGCAGCAACGACAATGAAGAATCATTATCTATATGGCTCACTCATATGTTTACATCTCCTCCAGCACTGACTCATAAAGATCACTTAAATTTCTAATAATCTTTCAGAGTGGAGGGGTAAATGATGGATCCGTAATCTCTAAATTTACAAAAGTCAGATTTCACCAGTTACAAATACTCTGACAAAAAGGTCCTGGAAAGAAATAAAAATGTGAGAATTTGAAATTGTCAAAAAAGTTAACATTCTCTGGTAGAAAGACGACCCCAAACACACTACTCACACTGGGACATTAACTTCTTAAAAAAAGCCTACTATGTATATCAATATCTGTGTGTGTGTGTGTGTGTGTGTGTACATGCGTGTGTATGCATGTCTGTGTGGTATTTGAGGTTTAACCCAAGGCCTTCCCACTGAGTGACATAACCAGCCCTATTTGTCTTTTATTCTAATTACTGTTTCAGCTTGAAAATAATGTTTATTTTATTTTTTTTTTTTAATTTTGAGATAGACCGCCTAAGTTTTTACATTGCCCTGGCTGGGCTCAACTTTGTGATCTTTCTGACCTTATACTGAGGCCATCTACTAATACAAAGTAACATTAATAAGCATACGACACTTTTGAATACATTAAATAGAAACAAAATGAGTGATGGTTACTAAGACATTGTTAAAAGATCGCAGTTACCTCACTCCCATAAGCAAGAAATTTTCCTGAACTTTACACAGTGTACTAAAAAAAAGAGCTTAAGAAAAATGAAAGCGAGATATGATGATTGGTGCCTATAACCCCAGCACTCGGGGACACCGAGTCAACAGGATCACAAGTTCCAGCCCAGCCTGGACAACACAGTGAATTAGAAAAACAAAAAAAAAATTTTAAAGGGCTGGGGCTGTAGCAGAATGTGAAGGCGCTGGGTTCAATCCCCTGTAAAACGCACATGCACGCACGCACGCACACACACACACACGCACACACGCACACACACACACCCCAAGATAAATGAAAATAAGACACGCTTTTTTTTTTTTTTTTTTTTTTTTTACTTAAAAGTGAACTTTCATTCTCTGGTTGATACGTGCATTGTATCTGCTTATTCTCGAAAATACACAACACACTCAAGTCCCACCACACAATAACAGTTACTATTCTTCTACTATCATTTTAATATATAATAGTCAGAAATGTCTTATCCATCTACTTAATTCCTTGAAAAAGAAACTGGGTGGCTAGAGTATTAGAAGAGAAATAAATTCATAAATATGTGTGCAATGTGGTCACTGTTAAAACGATATTTTCAAAAGCAATTTCAGTATGAACTGGTCAAGCTTGCTTTCCTCTTAAAATTCTTGTTATAGTCAGTTAACCCAAACTCACTTTAAAATGTGTGAAAATAGCACCTCTGGAAAGTGTGTTCTCATATGCTTTGAAGCCATGGAGCGTGAATACTAGGACAGCCTTTGACAAACTCATGTAACAGCTCAAGAACTAAACAGCAGTGAATTTTTACAGTCCCTTGACTTTGCAGAGCCAATTTAAGTATAATCCAGGCATAGCTTTAATACATCACAGGCATACAAGAGAAATCAAAAAAGTCACAAATAAGTGACTCAAGCTAATAAATATTTCATAAATTGTTTTAGTCTTTTCAAAATGAATTTTACTTCTTAATCAAAACATAAATTGGCTAAGATGTGGACTTTGGATTTAAACTCCTAGAATTAACACTATGAAATTTATGAAGCCATTCAATTTCTTTGACAAGTGTCTGCCTAGATGCCTTTTCATACACTTTTCATGAACCAATGTCCAAAGATAAACCAAGTCTAGAAAAAAATACATACACCACAAAAGGGTCATACAAAAATCAAAGACGTTTACAGTACCAAAGCCAAAGAAAACAAACAATACAAATACACAATTTCCAGGACATTTTATTGTGTTTCCACTTTACATATTTTAGTCTAAGCAGAAGTTGTTTATACTTATCCAGTAGTTCAAGCCTCAGTTTCACAAAATTAAATGAAACAGTTCAAACAGAACATCAATTCAGGTATTTATAAGAAACCAAGGGCAGTTGTCTTAAGTAAAAAAGTTGACTACTGTCACCAAATGCCACTGAATTTCTTCTCTTTCTTGTTGATACTAAATACTCATAATAAAAACAATCATCGTTTTTCCCATTCTTCCTTCTCTTGGTCTTTACATTCTGTCTAGCATTTAATTCAAAAAGTCAGTTTACACTTGGCTTACACTATATATATATATATATATATATATATATATATATATATATATATATATATACATATATACACACATATACATATGCCCCATCTCCTACACATCCAAATGGACAGGAATCAGAATTAACCTGGTTTTTGGCTATAACAGGGCTATTTTAAATAATTTCAGCTACACATTTGAAGGGTAAAGTAATTTTAAAGTACAAAATCTAAAGAAAATGATTAAAACGCCTACACATTTACCGTTGGATAGTTAACCTCACGAATCATTGAGTATAACACATTGATTTCTTAGAAGTGAAATCAACATGAAAGCGAAAACACACTTAATGTACAAACTGACAGTGGCTAGGTGGGGACAGTTCTCATTAAATGAGCCATTACCCAGACTGTAGAAATAAAGGGAGGGGGGTCTCACTCTTGAAATGTGAAGAAACTGGCGGTGCGCTCGCTTCTAATGGGTATGTTCAGATAAAAATAGTAGGGGAAAATGTCTTTTTAAAAACCTCCCTCCTCCCCGGGGCACAAGGAAACCCGGGGAAAAAGAAAGATGGGTAATCTTCTCAAGCTCCGTAGCCAAGTTCCATCACTACCAGAGTAGGAGTTGAAACAGTTGCTATTTTTCAATGCGCTGGGATAGTAGCTCTCTATGCACAGGTACACAGAGTGGAAACACTGGCGGGGCTTTCGCATGGGATCATGGAAACCAAAGGGAGGAGAGGTCAGTACCTTCAAGAATCCAGATCTCCAAAACGGGGGCAGCATGGGGTTGAATGGGGTGGCAAGAAGAAAAGGAAAAGGGTCAAAACTCCTCGAAGTTACTGCAAAGAGAAAGCGCACACCTCTGGAAGGCAGGGGGCCATCTCTCGTACCGGCACTCTGCTCCGAGTGCGGGGTGCTCGCCCCGCGGGGCAGAAAGCGGGGAGCCCCGACTTGGGTCGAGCGGCTCCGGAGCCCGAGCGCGGGGCGGGCGGCAGGGGCGCGCGGCGGCGGGCGGCGGACTCGCACTTCGCCTCAACTCTGAGCCCCATCCCGAGCGAGCGCAGGGGAGAGGGCGGCGGAGGGCACGGTACTCACTAGGGCTCGTTGGTGAACCGGGGGCTACGGGGCTGCTGGTATCCGTACAGGTGACAGTAGAGCACATCGAAGCAAAAGCAGCACATCTCCGCCGACACCACCATCTTCCGGGAGCCCGGGGATGAGGACGAGGCGGCGGACGAAGAGGAGGGCGAGGAAGCGGTGGCGGCGGCCGGGGTAGAAAGTAGGGTCCCCACTCCGCAGCTCAGGGGTGGCGAGAGGGAGATCCCCCCGCCGCCGCTGCCGCCGCCACCGCAGCCCTGAGCGGGAGAGAGGGGACAGCCACCGCTGCTACCTCCTCCGGTTAGACCTCCCAGCCCGTTGAGCCTCGTACCGGCGCCTCCTAGTCCCAGCTCCCCAGCTCGACACTGGCTCTCTCCGCTGCAGTGGGAGGAGGAGGAGGCGCCACCACCGCCACCCGAGCCAGAGGGGGGCGAACTGGACAGTTTCTGTTTCTTCACCCCACAGCAACCCGCCGCCATCTTGGAACAGTCTCCCCCACGCAGCGCTTCCGACCCATAAGTGAAGCGAGCTGGTGGCGGGGGCGAGCACGCTGCGGCCCGGCCGCCGGGGGCGCGCTGGGGGCTCGCGGGGCGCGCGCGCGCCGCTCCCTGGCCGGGTTGCCCAGCCACGCGGCTGCTCTCGGGCGTCCCCGCTGCGGCGCGCGCTGGGAGCTTTCGCGGCTCAGCGCGGAGCGCCAGACCCTCCCGGCTCACGCCTCCTCAGAACCCAAACCCCAGGGCTCCAGAGGATGGAAGGCAGGAAGCCAAAAGCAAAAGCTGAAGGAAAGGAGGAGGTGTGCAGTACAGGAGAGGAAGGAGGAAACGGGAAACTAGTGTTAGGGGAAAAGAAAGAACAAAGTCCGAAGTAAAGCATCCGAGTCCCAAAAGCATAGTCCGATGACCTCAGCTGCACGCAGTGTTAGTGACAGACACTTGAGCCCACTTCAATGGAACTTGAGCTGCGCGGCCTCAAATATGCTGGTTTCTGAACTGTTGGAGTGTGAGCAAGGAAGTGCTCCTGAGCCCCACACCTGAGACGGTCCCTGTGAAGAGTGTACAAAGACCAGGCGATGCCCACGCGGTGGTGGCTGCAGTATCAGCCTAAGCACATATCAGGGTTTTTCCAAGAGGGTGACAAAAATGCGGTACTGTCTTAAGCAACAAATATTGAAACCCACTTTTAGCTGTGTGCCTTGTACTGTTTCCTGCAAATTCCCCCCCCCCCCCCAGGCTGGTGAAAACGTTTAACAGCCAAAAACAAAATCCCAACTACCACCTTACAGATTCCTGTATGGAATGTTAATTGTGCTTTGGGATTTTCAGCAGTAGGCTAAAGGTCTGGGGTTCTGGTTCCTGGCTTGGAAAAGTAAATTTAAAGATAGAGAAAGTAGTGTACTTAAGTCACAAAGTTTTGTTCGGTTATATAATTAGTTCTTTTAAGATTTCTGAATTGAAAAAAATCTTGGATGAATGAGGAGGTATATGAGTAAGTCAATCCCATTCCAGGCACTGAGGATACTGCTTTTTAAAATGACAATAATCAAATGCTAAAATTCATAGAACTGAACCTGACAGAAAGCATGTTACTTGCATTGGGTCATTTACACCAGGCCAAAATATCTCGGCAAATTCAAGTATCTGCCTATTTGTAAACAGCCGAAGATTGATCTTGACACTTTTGATCTAAATGTGCGGGAATCCTAAAAATAGCTGGGGCTGTTCATTTTACACAGAGGGGAAATCTAAAAAAAAGAGTTTATTCATTCAGTAAATACTGAGTATCTGTGCCATACTACATGCACACTACACTTCTGTTGAAATGCAAAGCATACACAGGAAATACACCTCCCACTCAAGAGGTTTATAAATTCAGATCTATGTACATAACCAGAAAAATGGCAACTATTTATTGACCACATGCTGGCGTCCATAGTATGTTGTGTTCTACTCCATAGTCCCTCAAAATAATGTAATAGCACATCTGATCTTCATACCAAGGCTCCGAGAGCACTCATTTAAACCTGACAAATAACTTGCCTAACATTACTTGAATAGAAAGTGACAGGGCCAGCATTCAAATACAGATGTGTCTGGTCCTAAAAACTATGCCGTTATGTCACATTGCCCCTTAATAGCAATATATAATAGTAAAGTTAATGATGGACAAAACATAATGACATTAACCTAGATGTAACTAAGATTTAAAAAAATATGAACTTAGTTTTTATGAGAAGATTGAGAAACACTGTTACCAAGGATAGATGAACAATGTTTTACCCACAATATTTTATAAAATAGATCAATTGTCTGGAATATTTCCATGCAGCCTAGAGAAAAAGGAGATGGTTTAACTGATGTGAGACATATGGTTTCATCTCCTCAAAGCTCATCACCATTGTTAAAGCTAATCTTATGTTTGAACCATACAGTAACAATTCATTCTCAACTACTGTTGGAGTATATAATACATTCATGGTTTTCCCTGTGTGGCTGAAGAGAAAGGAAATTGGTTTTATAAATGGAAGCACCAGGCCGGGGATTTAGCTCTCTGGTTCTGGCGCCTGTCTTGCAAGCGCAAGGGCCTGGGTTCAATCCCCCGTTACAGTACCACATACCACAGTGCTGGGTGTGGTGGCTCATGCCTGTAATCCCAGCACTCAGGAGGCAGAGGCAGGAGGATTGCTGTGATCTGAGTTTGAGGCTGAGCTCAGGGCCAGCCTGAACTACAAAGCAAGACCCTGTCTCAAAAAAAAAAAAAGCACCACAAACAACTGGTACACAATTAGGGTGTTTTGTTTTGTACTTTATCCTTAGGTATCACAGCATATTGTTAATTTGTTTGACACTGCATCAATATTACACAATGTCTGCATGTATCAAATTATAATACTGTAGTCCTTAAGTACAAATATTTTATGTCAATTAAAAATAAAGATAAATACATCTTTGAGTGGGGCTGGGATCCAACTCAGAGCCTCACACATGCTAGGCAAGTGCTTTGTCACTGAGCTAGACTCCCAGCCCAAAAAATAAATTTTAAAAAAGAAAATGGTCGCTATGTAAGGAGACTATGTTAATCAGCTTGACTGTGGTAATTATTTGCAATATATATGTATAAAAAATCAAGTTTTACACCTGAAATATATATAACTTTACCGTCACTTATACCTCAGAAAAGCTGTGGGGAAAGAAACTGAATCAAATACAATATTAGATAGTAGATACCAATTTACTTCTCACTCCACTAAAAAGTGATCACTTTGAGAGTAGAAAATCAGAGCCATTTAATGATATCACATGACACTTTAACACAGGAAGTAAAGCAGGATACCATGCATGGCTGCTTCTGCTAGGGGAATTTAAGAAAGTAGAGTGTAATCTCCCAATTTAGAATTTGGCCAGTGGACAAGTGTCTAACGCCCCTACTCTTGTGAAAATAGCAAGGAATCTTTAATAAACACCAGTAGTCATGTCCTTAGTTCTGCATTTCATCTAAAAGACAAAACATTATCATGGCTGCCATACCATGCAATGATGCAATGGGAAACTCTAAGACAAGCACACTCCAGCCAAATTACAAAAATAGCTTTTCCCCCAAGGATTTTTAATTCCAATTTCAAACCTCACTGGCATAAAGAAAATAGACAAACCCAAATGGGATCACTGCTGAAATGACATCACTACTGACCACTAAAAGTTACTCATCTGAAATAGTGTACTTTGTTGCACTGGTTGATTAAAAGTTGAGAAAATCTTAAACTTTACTGTGTTAATGTCTCCTAAAACTTGGCTCCTCTTCCACAGTAGGTTTGAGCTTCAAGATACTTTATAAATCCCCTGGCAAGTAATGATGCTGATGTTGCTGGTGATGATGGTAATGCCTCATTTTTAGAGTTTAAGGAAATGTTCCTTGGCCTTGTTTTTTTGCAAAGTTGTCAGCATAGACCCAAACATGTTTTACTCAAACATGAATGAAATCCACAGAATAAATTCTATGAAGTTTTTTATAGGAGTGGAAAATGCATACTGGATAGGAACGCTGACCTTGTTCAGTATTCTCTTGACTTGAAGTATAAAGGTCAAAGTATGATAGAGTACATGTGTTTTTACCCTCTGCTGATACTGGAGTACAGTGATAATACCCTCCAGAGGAAACATTAAGTTAACTTCTGCTCTTTCCAATCGATCATCAAGCTGGGAGCTGAAGATTCCACCTTTCTTCTAAGTCTATAAAAAAGTAAATACACCATAGTGTCTTTATCAGCAAGGCATTCAAATTGTAATTTTGCTTCTGCATTTGCATCTCCTCTAAATTTCTATTGACTCACTCTTGTCAAATGCTTTGTTTTTTCCCTGTGGAGAAATACTCAAAAAGAGGTTACCTGTGTTATTTACTATGCAATAAATCTGCAAATTGAGTTAAACCCAATAGTTACTAATTATTTTATTGGTTTCTCAATTTATTCACACTTTCAACAGTTATCTTTTCATTTCAGAAAATAAGAATAATAATTTGTTGAGATCGTGAACTTATTAATATTATAATATTATTTTTTTAGATTTCTGGGAGTGTGGGTAGGATGCAAAACATTCACGTATCTGAATGAAAAAAATCTGCCTTTTATGTTCAGGCAAGTGTTATTTTTATCCTCTGTCATCAAACTTTCTCAACTGTCACTCTTGAACAACTGCAGAATGTAGTATTCTTAGCTACCACTTTGATCTAAGCTTGGATACATATATCCCATGGTTCTGGTTGTGGAGGTGGGGATTAGTTCCTTTTTTTTTTGTTTATTGAATGTGAGTAAACACTGGGATTCTTCACTTACTTTTCAATTCAGATTGATAAATGGACTTTTGTTTTCCTGATTACCAAACAGATCCTTCCTAGCTCTACTCTAGACTGTTTTCTAGTTGTTTCACTTACATCTTTTATCAAATGGAGTGCAAACTAAGTGAATGTTGTTTTGCTGCTTTGTCCTTGAGATAGTTATATAAACTCTTTAATGAGATATGCTAATATCTGCACTGAATGTGGAAGAAATAATAGAGCTACCTAGTTGTAGATTAGAAAGGAAATCTCAGGGAAGAGTTGATCAAAAAGCAGTATTATGCAAAGTAGTTAGAGGAGTTGTGAGACAAAGTGTTCGAGGAGGTGCTGGCTATAGTTTGGAAAATCTTGAGGAGGTGCTGGCTATAGTTTGGAAAATCTTTACTCGACTGTATTTCTCATCTCTTTATTCATTAAAGACTTCATCTATCATCTATGCATCTATTGAGTTGTGAACTTGTACAGTCCCTCTGATTTGAATTATAAAATATACTTGTTTTTCTATCCCTAATCTCACCATGTTCTGGAACACTTATTCCAGTTGATTGGAAGCACAGTTTGAGCAGGATGAGAATTAAGACAGTTAATTAAAGTGTAAAAATCTGCTTAAAATTAAAAGACTCTTGAGGAAATAATAAATTTAAAGTTCAAGCCCACTTATGACAGAGCCCCTCTTATGATGCATTTTCTTTCTGTAAATTAGGTGGTGACAGCTTCTTCATTTCTGAGTTTAGTCATTTGAGCCTTCTCTTTTGTTTTCCTTAGTCTAAAAGTTTGCTAATTGTGTGATTTTTTTTCAAACAGCCAACTTTTGGTTTGTTACTTTATTGTTTTTCTACTCTATATTCCACTTTTTAGACTTGTATTATTTCTCTCCTTCTGTTTGTACTGTTAGGTCTCTTCTAATTTCATAAGATGACAGGTCAGGTCAGTGATTTGAATTCTTTCTTCTTTTTTTAGCATAGATGTTACAGCCATACATTTCCTCCAAGACCCTGCTGTACAGTGCCCTATACATTTTAGTATATTGTTGTTCTGTTTTCATTCATTTTAAGGCATTTTCTAATTTCTTTTGTGATTTTTTGCCTTATCAGTTATTTATTAGTATGTTATAAATTTCATTGTTATTTCTTTCTAATTTAATTACATTGTGGTAATATCTTTTTGTGTGATTTCAATTCTTTAAATTTAAAGGATTTAAGGTTTTTAAGGCTTATTTTATGGCTATGCATAAGATCTTATCCTGAAGAATGTTTCATGTGTACTTGAGAAAGTTGTATATTCTGCTGAGCTTTTTAAAAAATGATATATTGAGACAGTCTCACTATGTAGTTTGGTCTATGTAGCCCAGGGTAGCCTTCAACTTACATTATCCTCCTACTTCAGCCTCCTGAGTGCTGAGATTACAACACGCATAAGCACACCTGGCCTATACTGGTGTTAGTGAGCATAATTCTCCATAGGTATACTCTATTAGGTCTAGTTGGTTTATAATGTTGTTCAAGTGTTTTGTTTCCATAATGGGAGGCAACGGTGAACCAGGCATAACCATTATAAAGAATTTGATTTTTCCTCAAAGAGAAATGGAAAGACATTGAAAATTTAAGAAAATCAATTTTGGGGCCAGAGGTTTAGTTCAGTGGTGCCACACAAGTGCAAAGTCTTGATTTCAATCTCCAGTACCAAAGGTGGAAAAAAAGAAAATTCATTTTTCTGAACTGTGGAGAATGTAGCACAGGTAAGAAAACCAATCAAAAGATTTCCACATTCCAATAAATCTCTAAGCCTAGGTAAGAGCAGTTAAAATTAAAACAAGGAAAGGATTCTGTGTAAAGTTGATGACATATAGAAATAAAAAAGTCAAGAACAGGTTCATTTAAGGGGTATCAAGAATTCTTTACATAATTTAAAGTGTCTATTGGATACACACATGGAAAGGTCAAGGAGGTAGAAGTATGCATATTATAAGCTCAGATACAAGATCTTGACTAAAGAAATAAACGTGGAACTTACTGTAATTGAAGTGCCTTTAGAAGTAGATGACATAACATAGAGAAGGAATATAGAGCAAAAAGAGAATATCAGGATAAAATCATGAATTATGACAATATTGGGGCAAATCTGCCAACAAGACTAAAAATAGTAGTTAGTGAGGTAGGAGAAAAGCCAAGCAAAGTGTTGTGTTGCAACATCCAAAAGGAAAATGTTTTAAGAATGAGGGAGAGGCTAATGATTTAAAATGCTTCAGGGTGTTCAAGTGAAATGGAGATAGAAAAGTATCTATTAGATTTGGCAATCTGAAGGTTGCTTGGTGCAATAACATACATAATTTCATTGGAGTAGTTAGCCCAGAAGCCAAGCTTGTGTGGACTGGAAAGTGAATGAGGAGATGAGGAACTGCACGTAGTGTATATAAACAACTCCACTGGAAGATTTAGCTTCAAGAAAGAGCTGACAAGTGCTGGGAATTTAGCTCAGTGGTTCCAGTGTCTGCCTGGCAAGTGCAAGGTTCCAAATTTGATCCCCGGTAACCACATTCCACAATCGATCCCCAGTAACCACGTCGGGCGTGGGCGCTCACGCCTGTAATAACAGCACTGGGAAGGTAGAGGCAGGAGGATTGCTGTGAGTTCAAGGCTGGTATGGGCTAGATAGTGAGTTTGGAGCCATCCTGAACTACACAGTGAGACTTTGTCTCAAAAAAAAGAACAGAAATTGTGGGAAGGTCAAAGAACATATGTTCTTTTTGTTGCGGTGGTGTTTTTTTCTTTTTGTAATTTTTAAATTAAAATCTTTATTGGTACATTATGAATACACATCATCATCGCATTCAACATTGAGAGTTTGTACCAGAATATGACATGACTTGATTCTCACTTTCTCCTCTTCCGCCCCGCCCTGCAACCCCCACTCCCTGTATACATAAGTTTTGTTTCCTTTTTATAATTACTATCACATTCTTTTTCTCCTCATTATTTGCCCCTACACCCTCTTTTCTTTTAAATATTTTCTATTTCACAATATGAAGTATATATACTAGAACTCATTTACATCTTCGTTTTCTCATACCAGAGAAAAGATATGGTATTTACACATCTTTGATGTATTTATTTCACTTATGAGGATGTACCTTGAGAACGGATGTTATTTAAATAGGGATAGTTTCTAAACCTGTCATAAGTAGTTACTATTATCCTTCTTAGTATTATGGGGTTTTTGTTCTTCTTCTTCTTGTTGTTATTTAGTTTTTTGAGACAGACTCTTCCTTTGTAATTCAGGCTGGTCTTGTACTCAGCCTTGAACTCACAGCAATCCTCCTGTCTCTGTCTCCCAAGTGCTGAGATTACAGTCATGAGCCAGCACGCCTGGCACTGAGGTATATGGTTACTGGGGATAGAACCCTGGTCCTCACACTTGCAAGACAGGCACCGGAACCACTGAGCTAACTCCCAGGCCTAGTATTATGTTTTTTTTTTTAATTGAAATCTTTATTGGTACATTACATATACACATCATGATTGAACTCAACAATGAGAATGTGTACCAGTATATGACACAACTTAATTCTCATTTTTTCCCATACCCCAACCCCTATATACATAAGCTTTGTTTCCTTTCTTTTTTGTTATAATCTCATTATTTTCCCCCTTTACACCATTTAGTTTTGAGTATTTTCTATTTAGGAATGCTTCTCCACTATTGGTGGGAATGTAGTCTTGTACAACCCCTGTGGAGATCAGTTTGGAGATTCCTCAAAAAATTACAATTAGAGGTGCCTGCTATTCCTCTGCTAGGTATATATATACAAAAGAATTAAAAGATTCATGTCACAGTGACATATGTGCACCCATGTTTATAGGAGCTCAGTTTGTGATTGTTAAATCTTGGAAACAGCCAAAATTTCGGTCAACTGCAGACTGGATTAAAAAAAAAAAACTGTGGTTCTTCTACAGAATGGAGTATTACTCTGCCATAAAAATGATAAGATTGAATCATTTATATTTAAATGGATGTACCTTAAGGATGTCCAGTATTATGTTTTTGATGACCATCATTATATTCTTCAGTGAAGTATACCCACAAGTGATTCTTGGACAGAAACACTGATTTTCAAAATACCCATTATTCTTTCCTAGTCTCATAAATGGAAAGCTAAATACAATAGAACTGGGCAAGGATGAAGGAGAACTGAGCAAGATGGAAAGGATGAACACAGAGAGACAGGTGCTAAGATAACTGTGTTTCAGTGAGATGTGGTCAGAGAAGAGGACAGTTGAAATGGAAAGAGGATATAGGTGAATTTTATCAGCCAGCCCTGGGATTCCAATGACAGTTTTGTCATCATAACTTTTTTACTGTTTCAGTCAATCCTTTGCTCTCAGACTCCACGTTAGGCATAGCTTCACTGGGAATGTAGCGATCATCTATTCTTAGCCCTTGAGCACATCATCTATTCATCCATTGCACAGCTTCAAACAAGTTACTTAATCTCACTTTCCTTATCTTTTAAATTGCATAAGGATATGCACTTTATAAAATGGTTGTAAGTACTAAGAAAAAAGGGTTGACAGTGCTTATCACGACGCTTATATTAATTAGGTAGACTAAGTGCTCTACCTAAAGATGCAATGGCCCAATGAAACAATTCTGTTTCTTACTAACAATTCTGAGTGACTATAGGAATAGTCACCCATTAGTTGGGTGGCTCCCACATGGAGGTCATTCAAAGACCCAGGATAATTCTGCTGTGTGGTGTTGTCATCCCATGAGCTCTGTTGTCATCCAGCTGGCAGAGAGATTACAGAGTGTGGAGACATACTTATTCTTTTAAATGTAAGTGTACTTTGTATGGATGAGTGGAACACATTAATTTTTGTTCACTTCTTTTGCCTTAATGTTAATCCTGTGGCAACACAGAACTACAAAAGGGTTAGAAAGTGTGAACTATCATTTTCTCAGAAAAAAAAAGGAGAACAATGGCAGGAGGAGAGGTGAGATATATACCTCAGTGTCTTAATGTATGAAGTGAAAATAATGCTATTTTGGGCATAGAATTATACCTTACTTTTACATGTGATTGCCTTAATAACTAAAAAGTCATATGGGTAACATTTTTATAATAATGTCTGACATAAAGTAGATATTCAATAAATATTAGTTATTATTATTCAAACTTTTAGGGTTGTACAAGTTCCCCAATCAAGTGAACTCTTTTAGTGGGCATTTTTTATTCAAAGCTAACACATTTTGAGTGTTTATTATAAACCATGAAGGCATTGTGCTAAGGATCTTTTTGTGTAGCACATTATTTCATCCTTAAAGATATGCATATAATGGCAATGATGATAATGCCAATCTCAGAAAACCAAGGCTTAAATTATTTAAATAACTTGCCCAAGATCATGCAGATACTATGTGCAGAGCTGATTTTGCCTGTTCTGCCACAACTGTTCCTACTTATGTTCAATACTATCATGATGGAATCTACTTCTCCCTTGACAAGCTTGCTTCTGTCATCATCCTCCTAGATAGAACACCATTATCTCTGTATCTTAGAGTGGCGAAGTGGAAGCCATATTCTTCTCTTATCTCTGGACAGTCCCTCACAACTTCCTTTGAGAAACCATATCTGCTTTGGAAGGCATACTATAGGGTTATATTATCCTTTTCTAGTTTCCATTTATTGTCACCTACTGGCCACTAGACCACTGTCTCCACATTCACCACGCTTCAGTCTTCAGTAACTCTTACTAGCCTAAAGAACTTGAATATTCATTTGGATGAATCTTCTACATCTTGATGCCAGAGTTTCTTGACCTATGTGCCACACTCTATGATAAGGACATAGAGATAAATAAGATATTTCCCTATTCTGTAGTATCACACCCTACAATAGAGTGAAAGAAAGACTTATACACAGATAAATAAAAAAATGCATTCATTTCTGAAACTCACTAACATGGTCACATTCAAATATGTTCTTTATTTAGAATTGTTGCATCTATACTCTTAGACCCTCCATGTTGATGAACAACTCCTATCAATCTGTCATTCCCTCCCTCACATTAAATTGTTTTGTTTTCATTGTAGTTGTATTTGTTTTTTATTTATTGTGTGTGTGTGTGTGTGTGTGTGTGTGTGTGTGTGTGTGTGTGTGAAAAAGAGGGGGGGGGAGTCTAGCTTTGTAGTTCAGGCAGGCCCTGAACTCACTATGTAGCCCAAGCCAGCCTCCAACTCACAGTAATCCTTCTGCCTCTACCACCCAAATGCTGGGATTACAGGCATGAGTCACCATGCCTGGGATTTTGGTATGTAGTACCAGCGATCAAACTCAGGACCTTGAACTTGCCAAGCAGACACCAGAACCACTGAGCTAAATCCCTGGTCCCCATTAAATTTGTTTTTGACATCATGTTCTTAGACATAGCCCTCATCTTCAGTCTTCCTAACATAGCCTCCTTGCCCTACTTCCACTTTTCCTTCTTTCCTGCTCAACCTGATCTCTATCACCAGTCTTTTTTTTTTTTTTTTTTTTTTTTTT
>PVIR01019004.1:0-32578 GCA_004026965.1 Petromus typicus | reverse complement strand
AAAGTTCAGTATTGGGTGGCTGAGGCTTTAGTAATCAACTGAAGCATAATATTTAAAAATTACAGCTGGGGGCTAGGGATTAGCTCAGTGGTTCCCGCACCTGCCTTGCAAGTGCAAGCTCCCAGGTTTGATCCCCAGTAACCACATACAATGATGCTGGCTGTGGAGACTCACGCCCACCAGCAATCAGTACCACATACCACAGTGCTGGGCATGGTAGCTCATGCCTGTAATCCCAGAACTCGGGAGGCAGAGGCAGAAGGATTACCCTGAGTTTGAGGCTCGCCTGAGCTGCAGAGTCAGTTCAGGGCCAGCCTGAATTACAAAGTGAGACCCTTTTTAGTTATCAAAAAACTAAAAAAACAAAACAAAAACAAACAAACAAAAATTGCAAGAATTTTTATGGCTGTCCTGAGGATTGAATGGAGGGGTTTTGCACTCAACTACATTCTCTGTCTTTATTATTATTATTATTAAAGTTGGTTATTTGAGACTGTCTCACTATGTAGCTCAGGCTGGCCTCAAACGCACATCGATCTCCCTGCCTCAGCCTCCTGAGTTCTGGGATCACAGACATGTACCAGGATGCCAGCGTCTCTCCCTCTCTCCTCCCCTGAAGACCAAACTAAGGGTCTTGTGCATGCCACTGAGGCCGGGTTCAGTTTGCCAGGTCACTTTCCAGTTCAGAAGCTTCCTGTTGACACATGGCTGTGTTCTTGCAGTGTCCTTGCTCCACAGAGGAGTGAGGGAGCTCTCTGGGTGCTGCGTTTTATGTTTTTGAGAGAAGCTCCCGACAGGTAGTTCAGGCTGACCTTGAACTCATGGCCATCCTCCTGCATCAGCCTCCTGGAGAGCTAGGGTCACAGGCACGTGACCCCGCCTGGCTTGGGGTACTCTAAGGGCGCTAGCCAACCTTCCTCTGGAGAGCTCAACCTCATGACTTACACCTCCCAATGGCTGCACTTCCTTAAGTTGTCACAATGATGGTCAGATTTGAAACCTATTTTTGGGACAGTCCTTTGAACTCACAATCCTGACTCAGCCTCCTGATGCTGGGATTATGGGCGTTTGCCCTCACACTCAGCTCAACTGTGATTTTGAAGGAGGCACATTCAATTCATAGCCCAGAAAAACGAGGCAGAGGTAACAAACCTCCAAGAATATAAACCTGGGTGAGTGCAGCTCAGGTGTGATACCCCAACAGGTGTGGTTAATGGACACACTGAGAAAAGAACATCCAAAATGGTGACCAGCACTTGGAAGCTCCAAGGAGCTTCTGCACAGAAGGGGGAGACGGGGGGGGGTGGCAGAAGGACACGGGATGACGGGGACACACACGACCAACTGCCCTGGTGGGAAAGTGGGCCAGACTGTGAGTGGGAAGGGGGGCCAGAGCACTGAGAAATGAACGGACAAGCAGCGACCCCAGAGACACAGCAGACAACAGTGAGACCCCAGGGGGAATTTCCAGCCGGAAAACTTGAAGAGCAGGATGTACATGAGCACTGGTGGGATGGGCCCCCAGGGGAGATGGTCCCCAGGCACACTGGTGCCACCTAGTCAACTTCAGGCCTAGGTGTGAGGAGACAGGACTCCCTTAGGGGAGTGACTCATGGGCCAGGATTCTGACTAGTAATTTTGTTTCATGTTTTGAGGCAGGCTCTCAGCCTGCAGGCTCAGGCTACCTTTGAACTCTCCAGATCCTCCTGCCTCAGCCTCCCAAGTGCTGGGATTACAGGAGTGTGACACTACACCTAGCTTCTTTGGTTACTTGTTATTTTTTTTTCAGTGCAGAGGATGGAACCCAGGGCCTACACACTAGGCAAGTGTTCTACCCCACGAGTCACACACACCCCCCCGGCTGCATAGGCCTAGGGTGTCTTCCCTCTGCTCCCAAGATTCTGACACACTTCCTAGTGGCCCACTCTGTCCAAGGATGGTCCCTTTCATCTCCAGCCAGAGCAGGGCCCACCTGGTCCTTTTCCCATCTGCCCCTTGAGAGCTCGTCCGGCTGCTGGCTGAGCGTTGGCTCCCAGTCCTCTCCGGATTCTGCCAGCAGCAGCACCTGCGCATCTGATTCGCATTTCACACTGTGCTTCTGGTCTTTCCCCAAACCTTCTCATAATACAGCGGAGCAAGTAATCCAAAGAAGAGGGGAAATATTATAACTCTCCACTTGCCAGATATCCAAAATGCAAGTTCCTGTTCTCTAAAATCAAAGAATGAATTCTAGGGATGCTGGATATTAAGAGTAGGAAAAGGACCTGGGATTTAGCTCAGTGGTTCGGGTGCCTGCCTTGCAAGCTCAAGGTCCCAAATTCGATTCACAGTAACCACATACAACAATGCTAGGCGTGGTGACTCACGCCACCACCAATCAGAACCACACACCTCAGTGTTCAAAGTAGAGCAAACTGTAGTCAGCCAGTAATGTTGCAAGTACAGCTGCTTAGGGAATATTGGTTAAGGAGGAAGCCAATAGGAAAGCAAGTCACAGCAAGCTACAAGGATTTTTAGTTAGGGATCTTTCCTGGAGAGCTGGGTTAAGACTTGGCTCCCCACCCAGTGACTGATACCTACTTGGAATATCAGTCACTACTATTTATCCTATGTGGGTGGGTGGAATCTCTCCTTTGGTAGTGTTGGCCCTTAGTGAATGTCTCTCGACTGTCCCCGGTGTTGGCTCCTTGGCTGTCCTCCACACGGCCTTTTTGAGGGCCAGCCCTATCTCACTGCCCACAAGATATCGGATTAGCTCACCCACATCCAACAGCCACACCTCCAAAATGGCCCCACTTCTGGTGGCACCTTTGTCCCTCCGGCTGCTTTAGGCCACGAACCTGAATCATCCTCGATGCTCTAAAGACTCCTTCATATTCTGTAAATTCTCCATTCGCTCCATGCACTCCTCAGAGGAAGGCAGAATAATGACTCCCAGAGTCTCCGATTCTTTCCCAGGAAAGGTGTTGCCTTAGCCCTTTTGGGGGGGTGGAACAGGGATGGAGAGGTACCACCTCAGTCTGTTTAAAATGTCTATTTCTTGGGCGTGGTGGTACACACCAGTAGTCCCAGCACTCAAGAGGCTGAGGCAGGAGGATTGCTGTGAGTTCAAGACCAACTTGAACTATACTAGTAAAAACCTGTCTCAAAGACTAAATAAATAAATGGGCTTGCTGGGCGTGGTGACTCACACCTGTAATGCCAGCACCGGGGAGGCTGAGGCAGGAGGATTGCTGTGAGTTTGAGGCTTGCCTGTGCTACATAGTGAGTTCAGGGCCAGCCTGAACTACAAAGTGAGATCCTTTCTCAAAAAAAAAAAAAAAAATGCTGAGGGATTTAGCTCAAGCAGTACTACACCTGCCACCTTGCAAGCGTAAGGGCCCAAGTTCGATCCTTGGTACTGAATAAATAAATATATTTTTATTTTGCCACTGTGCCCAGCTAAAAATTTTATTTTGAGACAGGATCTCACTAAACTGGGACACTGGCCTTGAGTTTGCAATCCTCTTGCCTGAGCAGCTGGGAATGTGCACCACTGTGGCACAGCACAGGCATGTGCCACCACCCCTGGCTTTTTTCTTTTCTCTGTTGGTCTCTGGACATCAACCAGGTTCTTGGAACTTTGGGATCTGAGGTAGTCAGAGACCAGAACAGGGTGGGGACAAACAGACACTTGGGCCTGGGACGACAGGGTTTTGTGGTGTAGCCAGGCTGGCCTTGAACTGGAGGAGATCCTCCTGCTTCAGTCTCCTGCTGCTGGAATTACAGGTTCATACCACCACACCCAGCTCATGTTTCTCACCAAAAGTATGATTTGTGCTTTTTATTTAACTTTTTTAGGATAGTCAGGGATTTAAAAATCATCTTCTTTATGAACTTGGGGCCTGCAGATGCCTAGTAGGCGACTAAAAACAGAGCAAAGTTTTACTTTTCATATTGTAGTCTTTGTCACACAAAACTTTATGTCCAATCCCTCCTCCACTCTGCATAAAGTATGTTTTTCATTTGGGGAGTCTCTGTCTACAAGGTGGCAAAGCAAGGTTGCCTGGCCCTGAATTTACATAAACCTTCTCTCATCCTTCTTTGGAACTGGGGACAAGAAGACCGAAGACTGAAGACGGAGACACTCAACCACGTCCAGAGGTCTTGAGCCCTTGTTCTACACCTGTTATCTCCCAGATTCTGGGAAAACCCCGTGCCTGCAGCCCCCACAAAGAGGTCCTTTCATGGCGGTGGCCCCACCCTTCAGCCATGAGGACCCCAAGCCAGGGAGCAAGGCCTGAGGAAATGACCAACCGGACCCCAGCCTGCCAGCTTTGGCCTCCTGGCCTGCAGGGTGATCACTGTGATCCCCTACAGCAGAGTGCGCCCCTCCTCCAGCTGCTCAAGCTGCAGCCTCTTCCCGTTTTCCTTACTCTCCTCTGTCAGTAGCCAGCCTGATCTTTGTGAGCTCCTCAAGCTAGATTTCCTCACTGTTTTCTCTTACTTTCCACTTGACGCTTTTTCCTGTAAACTCATGGTTTAGCTTTATTTATTTGTTTGTGGTAGTGGGGATCGAACTCAGGACTTTCCCCTTTCAAGGCAGGTGCAGTGCCACTGAGCTAAATCCCCGGCCCCCCTCGTGGTTTAGTTTTAATTTCCCTTATTACTAGAAGCAAGGACCCGAGTTAGCTGGCCAGTAGTGCATAGAGACTTGGGTGCGTTGGGCACAGGGAAACACTCCTGTCACCTCAGTACAGACAGCTAAATAGAAGTATTGTAGGCAGTCAGACAGGACTAGGTCTTTGGGGGAGTGTGTGGAGATGAGGGGAACACGTCACCAACAGGCTGGAGGCGCATCTGAGGAAGATTAAAGTCATGATGGCCAGATTTGCGTGCTTCCCTCAGGAACAATCTCCTTTTGAGACTTTCCACATAAATCATCTCATTATGGGTACCTTCTACTCACTCAGATGACTAAGACTAAAGACAAGACTAAGACTACAGGTGAAGACCCAGCTTAATGATGTCATGCATATGCCTTTGCTGCTATGGGATCAGTACGAGCTAAGCAACTATACCTGCAATCTTATTGATTGATGATAATTTAACCCTTGTGACTTTACTCTATAAAACTTTCTCAGAGACGTAGGCTCACTGGTAACCCATTTTTGAGTCCCCTCCTGTTTTCAAGAACTATTCTTACCCCCCATTCCTATTGTCTCATAAATTGTCCTAATTTTAACTTCTGTTGTTTCTTACAATTCAATTCAACTTTGGGGAACATGAACTTGGCGTATCTGACATCTAGCAAGTTGGGAGTTACATATTTTGCCTCCTTATCACGAGCACTCAGGGAGGCTGAGGCAAGAAGAACATCAGTGTGAGCTCAGCCCATTCACAAATGTCAATTTAGCAACTTAGTGAGACCTTATCTCAAAATATAAAGGGGCTGGGGGTGTAGCTCAGTGTAAAGGCCCTGAGTTTGATCCCTAATATCGCAAACAAAAACAAAAACAAAAAACCAATTAAATAGAAAGAGAGGGGAAGAAGGAAGCAAAAACTTGGCTACTTGCTAGGGACATATTCTGAGGTCCACTCTCTGACACCCCGAATCCATAGGCATGGAGGGCATCTTCCCCTGGGGCCTGCGGGGATCCTGACAGATAAAACAACCCTGTTAGCAGAGAGGTAGCTTCTGAGCGGAGTTGGGATCCCAGCTCTGGCCGCCGCGACGGACGCGGCCCTTGTGAAAGCGCCGCCACCCCCCACCCCCACGCTGCTCCTCTGAGCTTTGAGGGGCTGAGTCTGCCCCTCCCCCACAGCCCGTGGGATTGGGGGATGCAGAATTAGATAAGGGCTCTGCAGAGTGTGGTGCACAGGAAGAGCTGAATAGGAGCTAAATCGGTGGGACCTCACTGGTTGTCCTTCCTATTGTCATTTCAATTCTTGTGCAGGTACCGTGTGGCCCCAGCTTGTCTGCACCTTCCCTGGACGGGAGATATTTTTTTCTCCCTTAGAATTGGAGTCTCCCTAAGTTGCCCAAGCTGGGGTTAAAGTTTCAGTCCCCCTGCCTCAGTCTCCTACAGTGCAGGGAATGGCAGGAGACTTGCGAGGGCCATGTGTGCACGTCCTGAGGAACCTTTGGTGTGGGAAAGGGTGAGGGCTTGGGTTTGCCAGGTGTTTCTGGATGAGGGATTCGTGAGCCGCCTTTACTGGACAAAGACCAGGGCACAGCGCCCTCTGGTGGCCCGATTCTTAGATGGCAGGGTCAGGAAAAACTAGGAAACCTTGAGCTAATGTTACTTTTGGGATCAGTGTTTGTCTCCAAGACTGGAGTAACAGGAAGATCAAGCATCAGGGACCCAGTAGCTCAGTGCAGGGCCCTTGCCTGGTGTCTGGATAGGTCAGGAGGTTGACACTCAAAAGGATTCCCACACAGGTCAAATGTCATCCCCTCCAAAGCTCCCTTGGCCCTCTGGCAGGGTTGGAGTGGCTCTGAGATCCCACAGCCCTGTCTCCCTTGTCCCTGTCCTGGGTCCTCCAAGCTGGTTGTCCAGTGTTGCATCTGTCACCTGACATTGATCTGCTGGATCCAGAGCCTAAGACAGAGTCTGGGACCATCTCTGCTGCTGTGACCTCTGCAGGGCAGGACACCAGAATGCTCTAGCTGCAAGTTGGCCTGTTAACCTTCCCGATCTCTGCCTTGCAGCGGTAGCTTGCCTGGGGACCTCTGGATCCTTTTAACAAAGTCACCAACTCTGCCTTGCTTCCAAGAGTCCATTGAGTGCAGGGCACAGATTTGTGATATAGGGGGAAAAAATATAACTCCCAACCTGCCAGATATCAGGTATGCCGAGTTCCTGTTCCGTGGTGTCCAAGAAGGAATCTAAGGATGATAGAGGTTAGGAGTAGGAAAATTTATTCAGACAGCTCCTGAGAGGCTGGAGGGGTCTGGAAAATGGGTTCTCAATGAGCCCACGTCTCTGAGAGAGCTTTGTGGAGCAAAGTCACAGGGGTGGGTACCATGTGCATTAAATTATAATCAACCAATAAGATTGCAGGTATAGTGGCTTAGCTAATATTGATGTAGTAGCAGCAAAGGCATAATGCATGACATCATTAACCTGGGTCACCACCTAGAGTCTTAGTCTTTTTAAAATCTACTTGGGGGGGGGAAAGGCCCCACCCTTTGTGAGACAATGGTTTATTTAGATAGGAAATCTCAAAAGCATGGTATCGGGTCAAGGCTTGGTGCTGCATGCCTGTAGTCACAGCACTTGGGAGGCTGATGCAGGAGGATGTCCATGAATTCAAGGCCAGCCTGTGCTACATAATGAGATGCTGCTTTAAGAAACAACAAAAAAAAAGCCAGGTGTGGTGGCTCACGCCTGTAATCTCAGCACTCAGGAGGCAGAGCCAGGAGGATTGCTGTGAGTTCCAGGCTAGTCTGAGCTATAAAGTGAGTTCAGGATCAGCCTGAGGTACAGAGTGAGACTCTCTCTCAAAAGAAAACTAACAAAACAAAGCAGACAAACAAACAAAACAAAATAACAAAAACCAAAGGCCATGCAACAAAAAACCCCAGCAAAACAAGGCCAAAAAAAGGTAGTATTGGGGCCGGGGATATGGCTCAGTGGTTCCGGCACCTGTCTTGGAAGCGCAAGGACCCGAGTTCGATCCCCGGTAACCACATAACAATACTGGGCATGGAGACTCACGCCCAGCAGCAACCAGTACCACATACCACAGTGCCGGGCGTGGTGGCTCACGCCTGTAATCCCAGCACTCGGGAGGCAGAGGCAGGAGAATTGTGATGTGAGTTTGAGGCTGAGCTCAGGGCCAGCCTGAACCACAAAGCGAGACCCTGTCTCAAAAAACCTTAAAAAAAAAAAAAAAAAAAGGTAGTATCAAGAATCTCAAATTTCCCTTTATCCTTTAGGGAAGTATGGAAATCTGGCCATTGTGACTTTAATCTTTCTTAGATGGGCCTCCCGCCAGCCTTGGCATTTGTTCTCCTCTTCTGTGTGAACTTCTAATCCTGTCTGATTGCCGACAGTATTTCTTCCTACTCAACTGTGTATAATATTCGTACCACCTACTCTCTGAGTGGGGCCCATCACCAAGAGGCAGGTGGGGAGGGGCCAGAGCGTGATGACAAAATGATGCATTTATTTATTTAGCATATAGTTTTCAGGTTTGTTTTTTGTTGTGGTGATGGTTGTTTTGTTTGTTTTTTGTAGTCCAGGCTGACCCTTAACTCAATAAATATCCTCAAACTCATGATAATGTTTTGTCATTGTGTGTGTGTGTGTGTGTGTGTGTTTTCAGTACTGAGCTCCAGGGGCCAGGGATATAGCTCAGTGGTTCTGGCGCCTGTCTTGCAAGCGCAAGGGCCCGGGTTCAATCCAGTAACCACATAACAATACTGGGTGTGGAGACTCACCCCAGCAGCAACCAGTACCACATACCACAGTGCTGGGCATGGTGGCTCATGCCTATAATCCCAGCACTTGGGAGGCAGAGACAGGAGGGTTGCTTTGATGTGAGTTTGAGGCTAAGCTCAGGGCCAGCCTGAACCACAAAAAGCGAGACCCTGTCTCAAAAAAACCTTAAAAAAAAATACTGAGCTCCAGCTCCAGCCCTTTTGATTATTTATTAATTTATTATATATATATATATATATATATATGCACACACATACATGCATACATACATACATACATATATACATATTTTAAAGATAGGTTGACACTATGTAGTTCAGGCTGGCTTTGAACTCATGGCTATCTTCCTGCAATATGGTGTATATGGATTATGTTGTCTAATACCATGCCGGGCTTTTTTTTATTGTTCTATATTAAGAAAGGATCTCACTAAATTGATAGATTAACCAATTTCAAGCTGAGCTCAAATTTGTGATCCTTTTGCCTTAGCCTTCCAGTGTGCTGAGACCAGAGGTTCAGATCACCACACCTGGCTTTTAAAAAAAGATCTCATTATAGTGGAGGCTGGCCTTGAACTCACACTATGTAGCCCTGGCAGGTCTTGAGGATGTCACAATCCTCCTGCCTTCTTTTTTTTTTTCTTTTTTTAGTTTTGAGACAGGGTCTCACTTTGAAGTTCAAACTGGTCCTGCCTCTGCCTCCTGAGTGCTGGGATTACAGGCGTGAGCCACCACGCCCGGCACTGTGGGGTATGGTTCTGATTGCTGGTGGGCGTGCGTCTCCACACCCAGTATTGTATGTGGTTTACTGGGGAGTTGAACCCAGGCCCTCGCGCTTGCAAGACAGGCACCAGAACCACTGGGCTAAATCCCCAGTCCAAAAATTGATTCTTAAGAACTACATTTTCAGGATACAAACCCAGTTTGTTTGTTTTTGGTTTTTTTTCCCCACCCAAAATTTAGTAAACATGAGTATGTCCCTTTCACCTACAAACGACTTTGTCCATTCTCTTTTTACCTGTAAATGATCATATTATCACCTGTGAATAGCCCACATTTTAGGATTTCCCTTTTGAATGGCCCATTCTCTCACTAAGGGTGGGCCACTCTCTCCGGTCCCCCTCGGTCAGGCTGAGGCCCCGGGTTATTAAATTCCACAGATTTCCACAACTCAAAACACACACACACAAAACCCCCAGTTGCCACGGATATCATGTCCTGTTTCTCTGAGCACCACACTCTGCTCTTGACTGCACCCTCTATCTCTCCCATTTTATGGGCATGTCCTGAAAATTCTTTTTCTGTGATGGGAATCAAACTTATTTTATTTATGAGATAGAGTCATGCTCTGTAGCTCAGGCTGGCCTTGAGCTCACTAGGGAGTCTAGCCTGGCCTTGAACTAGTTGGCAGTTCTCCGGTCCCAGCCTCTTCAGGGCTAAAATTACAGAAGGCCACCTTGCCCGCCTGGCCTTCTGGTTTAGCTTCCATCTTTCGCCCCTGGAATGTCAACTTCTTGGAAAATCGACTTTAGTTTGGTTATCGCTGTATTCCCTGGTCTAGAAGAGTGCTCGGCACGCGGCAGCCACCCAATAAATGAACAAAGACACTGGCTAACTCCTGTGTTTCTTTGAGTCCGGTTTACGCGTTGGCAGCACCCAGGCAAGTAGTAACAGATAAAGATACACAGCAGACTCTGGGGTCATCCACGTACCCCGGGGAGAAGCAGGAGCGGGCGACCGCCAGCTTCCACGCGCGGGGTCCCCGAAGGAGCCCCAGTTAGGAATGGGGCACCCCTGGGAGGCAGGGAGGATGCTCTGGGAGAGCCGAGCCCTGCCCTGGATCCCCCGCAGCCAATGGGCACGCTGGCTTCCTGAAGCCCCCTGGGACGTGTAGTCCCGGCAGGGGCGCCCCCGGGCGGCGTGGCGCGCCCCCAGACTCCACGTCCCGTCGTGCGCCGGGAGGCGCGGGGATTGGCTGAGCCCCGCCCCCGGCCCGCCCCGCTCCGCTCGCGCCGCAGCCCCGAGAATGAATGAAATCGTAGCGCGCTGGGCGGCAGAGCTGGCGGCGCAGGCCGGGCTGGGCCCGCGCGCGGCGGCAGCGGCGCCCCGGGCCGAAGGCGGCCCTGCCGAGCGGGCCATGGCTACCGCCATTCAGAACCCGCTCAAGTCGTGAGTGTCCCCGCCTCCGTCCCGACCCTCTCCCAGGAGCCCCTCCCCTGCCTCCCTGTGGCTGGCGAGGGGGGCCCCGCGCGCGAAGGCAGCGGAGTGGGGCCCCTCAACGCGCCCCGCGCTATGGGCCCTGTCACCCCCTGTCACCTCGTAGGGTTAGGATCTGGGGCCCTTCTGGGGGCGCGGGGGCGTCTCTTCTTTGTCGCTGTCAGTGAAGGAATGTGGCACGAGGTAGGGGTGGCGGAGGCCGGGTCCCCACCCAGAGGGGGCGTAGGGGTTCCCTCCTCCCCCATCTAGGTGTCTTAGGGTACAGGCCTGGCCCGGCAGCTGCTGGGGCAACAAAGCCTAAGTGTGAACCCGCGGCTCCAGGGTTTCAACAGCGCCCTCCCCTCATCAGCGCACCTTCTCACCCCCTCGTTCTCCGGGGACCCCCGCCCTCGCGGCTGCAGGGTGGGAGCGGAGACGTCGGGACTCCTCCGTTCAGCCTCTGGCGCCTCCCTTTCCTCTCCGGATCTTCGGGGACCTCGTAGCCCCGAAGCCCAGGCCAGCGCGGACCGGGGCATCCCTCTCCGTCCCCGCGCAGAGACCAGAGCGACTCCTGTCCTCGGGACCGACGCCTCCGAGGGGGTGCTGGCAACGTCCGCCTCCGGGATCCCCTCCCCTCCTCCGGTCCGTCTCCTCCCAGCGTTGGCTTCCCGGCCCCGGAGCGGGGAAGCCGGGTGCCCGGGTCCTACGGCACCCAGCCCTCCTGTCGCTCCCTCTACCCCTCGTCTCCGCTCTCTCCATCTCCCTGTGTCGCTCCCTATACTAGACTCCCGGGTCCCAACGCTGCCACCCGCTTCTCCCAGGTGGTGACAGCGGGCTTCGAGTGACAGGAGCGCGGGCGCTCCCGCCCTCTGCCCCAGGCAGACCGAGCCGCACCAGCCTCCCCCTCCCTGTTCCCGGCCTGGCGGAGGAGGCTGTGCCGCACAAAGGGGCCGGGACCTCCCCACCCTTCCCCCACCCCCGGCTGTTGCCTTGACCTTGAACACTGCTTCCTGGGGGGCGCCCCCACCCACTATTAGGGCTGTGTTTGGGGCTGGCCGGAAGGCCCTCGGTCGCTTCTGGTTTTGGGGTGGGTGGGAGTGGGGAGAAACGGGGATGGGCGGCAGGGACTTGCTGGCCAGGGTCTCCTAGGGTGACCCTCCTGTGGGCAGGGGCGGGGCTGGGTCTGTGGCACGGTAGATGAGGGAGACACCTCCTGTGCCTCCCTCCTGAGTCGCACAGATGTCTGTCCCCTGGGAGACACCCTCAGACTGGCCAGGAGTGGCTTCCTGTGCAGGCTAGTGCCAGCGGGCGCCGGGCCCTGAGCCTGACCCTGGAGGGCCCCAGGAGGGAGTGCGGCCCTGTATCCGGACTGTATGGGGTCAAGACCAACATCTGCCTCACTCTAGGGTCTGCTTGCGCCAATGTGGGGACTCACCTACTGGAGCACTTAGGAGTTCTGACTGCTTGAGTGCACACCTTAGTCTGAGTCACCAGTTCCTCCCTCAGAGCCTCAGTGTTACCATCTGTGAACTGGGGGTGCACCTTATTACGTCACGGGGAAGAAGAGAAGCTTAAAGACAGAGTCCTCCTGGCCACCTCAAACCCAGGGCGTTGCCCTGAGCTACATCCCAGTCCTTTATTTTCATTTTGAGACAGGACCTCACTAAATCACTCAGTTGTCCAGGATCAAATTTTCAATCCTTGGGCCAAGAACTTAGCTCAGTGGCACCTCACCTGGCAAGAGCAAGGTCCTCAGTTCAATCTTGGGCACCCCTTCCCTCCTTTCCATTCCATCCGCCTGCCTCAGCCTGTGGGAGTGCTGGAATTATGGGCTTGTGCCACAACACCCAGCTAGACTGATTTTTTTTTTGAGACAGGGTCTCACTTTGTAGTCCAGGCTGGCCCTGGACTATGTAGCCCAGGCTAGCCTCGAACTCACAGCAATCCTCCTGCCTCTGCCTCTCAAGTGCTGGGATTGTAGGCATGAGCCACCATGCCTGGCACTGTGCTGTGTGTGGTACGGGGATCAAACTTGGGAATTTGTGCTTGCCAGGCAGACGCTGGAACCACTGAGCTAAATCCTCGGCCCCTAGACTGTGATTTTTGTAAAGCCTTTAGTACACAGCCTGACACTAAAAGTAGTAATCATTGCTAGTTGTACAAATATTAATTGATATCGATTTGTATTATGGGTGAGCCCCTCATAGGGCACTGACAGGAGGAGCTGTTGGGCAGGGGAGAGGCTGGAAGGGAGTGGGGGAGAGGGGTCAGGCGGCCTGAGCTTCTTCCAGGAGTCTACCCTCAGTTCCACTTGACTGTGCTGAGGCTGTGGGGTTGGGAGAGGGCAGGACTAACGGAGTGTCGGGCCAGAGGTGTTCAGAGCAAGCAGGACAGTTGCTAACCACCTGCAGGGACCGGAAGTGGCAAGGAGCTGAGCCGAGGGCCAGGCTCACTGTGCATAAGGTGGGGAGCTCTTGGTCTAGCCTGGAGTCAGATTGAACACCTAGGTCCTCTGGAGTGGGGAAAGGACAAGTCAAGGCCTCAGATGACTTAGATGGGGGGGGGGTCTAAGTCTAGAGGTACAGGGTGTGTGTGTGTGTGTGTGTGTGTGTATGTGACAGTGAATTTGAGTCCTGGAGCTGGTCCAAGGAAGACAGTAGGGCCTGTTCTGTCTGTTACAGGCCCCCTGGTGGACAGGGGCGGACTCGTGGGCGTGTTAATTTATGCAGAATCTGAGTGCTGTCTCTGGAGAGTGGGGCTGTGTGTGTGTGTGTGTGTGTGTGTGCGTGCAGACTGGGTGTCTCTCTCAATAGGGCAGCTCATTCTCTGGGGGTTCCTTGGGATAGGGTCTGTGGGTGACAGAGAAAAGGAGGTAAGGCCCCCTTTGGGGATGGACTTGGACTTGTGGTGTGTGGGTCTTTCCCTCAGGGTCACCTACTAATGGTCCAGAGGCCAAAGACATGTAACGTCAACTTTCTAGGTGCCTCACACCTGTAATCCCAGACTGGGAAGTCAGAGACAGGAGTATTGCTGTTTGATTCTGGCCTGGGCTACAGTTCAGGTTCAGCCTGAACTACCAATCGAGACCTTTCTCAAAAAACTAAAAAAAAAAAACCCCTTCCCCGATTCCTCATCTAGAAAACAGAGAGAAGTTTTACTCGGATGAGAACTGTGCCTAGCATTTGGTGGGTGCTGAGTGTATTTATTCATCCGACAAACCTTTATTAAACATTTACTATGTGCAGGCATTCATTTTTCTTTAGTCTTTTTTTCACCCACGAGATTGAAACTCAGGGCCTCACACACTCTAGGCAAGTACCCTGCCACTGAAGTTATTTTCAGCCAGGTAGTCTTCTTTCCAATAACACTATATTTATGCTTCAATACTTATCAGATCCTCTTTGAGCACAGCAGATCCTATCTGTGGAATAAATGTATTGGCCACTTATTATCTGTTAAGTATCATTTATTTATTGGTACTGGAGACTGAACCCAGGCCCAGGGCCTTGAGAACAGTTGCCCTAATGCTGGACTGCGCCAACCCCAAGTGCTTCCAGGTACCTTTTAAAAACACTTTGCCTCATACATACACATTTAGTTCTTCCAAAAGTCTGATGAGGCATGATCTTTATTATTTAGTTTTACTTATTTGTTTGATTTATTGTAGTACTGGGGAACCCAGCGTCCTTTTTTATTTTTCATTTTGCCACAGGGTCTTACTAAGTTGCTGAGTTTCCCAGACTGGCTAGAATTGCAATCCTGCCTCAGCCTCCCAATTGGTAGGATTACAGGCATGGGTCACATCTGCTTATCATGTTTATTTTATAAATGAGGAAACTGAGACCCACAAAGGTTAAGGTATTCGCCCAGGTTCACCTTCCTGCAAGTGGCCAAGCTAGGATTTGAAACCAGGCTGGGTGGCTGCCCTCAGGGCTGAGGACAGAATTGCAGTGCAGACTCACTGTGATTTTCCGGGGCCACCGGCAGACCCGCGAGACAGGTAGGACCCCTGGAGACAGGTAGGACCCCTGGAGTTAGAAGGGCCGGGAGAGGCGTTGCGGCAGTGAGCCAGGCGCCTGCAGCTGTCTGTTAGTGTGGTCTGTGAGAGCATCTTACCTGTGAGGTGTCTCAGTCTACGGGCGTGCGCGCGCGTGTAGCTGTGAGCGGGCGTGCGTGGGAGAGTGCAAGTTATGTGTGAATGTGTGTGTAAGCTGCCACGTGCGGGTGTGCGCGAGGCTGGGTGCATGCCTGCGTGTGCGCACGTGGGGCTAGGACATGCGTGAGTGACTGCGTGCTCCCCCCTCCCCGGGGTCTGCCGGCCCCCAGCGGGGACTACTACTCCCAGTGTGCTCCGGGCGTCCCGCCCCACCGTTGTGATTGGCTGTGGCCCGCGTGCGCCCGCCCCTCGGGAATGAATGGATGGGCGGCCTCTGCGCCCGCCCGACCGCTGGGAGGACCGACCCGGCGGGGACCTGCTGGGGGCAGGACCCGGGGAGCAAGATGGCCACGGTCATCCCCGGCCCCCTGAGGTGGTGCGGGCCGGCGCTAGGCGGGGGAGGGTGCGCGGGAGGGTCTGCGCGGGCCTGTGTATGTATATGTGGTGGCTGGGGGTGGGGCCGATGGGGTGTCAGGGGGGCTGTCACCGTGCGCCAGGCTGCACGGGGGTGCGAGTACGTGCGACTATGGGTCTCTGGCAAGAATGGTGTCCGACGGCGCTGTTCATGGAAGGGTGGAGGACGAGGGAGGACTCTGGGTTCTTTTGGGGGAAGGGGGGTCACCATCCCCGCCCGGCGACCTCCGGCTCTGGGAGAGGGTGAACACTCAGGCTTCGGTAAACCCAAGGGGAGAGCACACTACCTTTGTCTTGGGATGTGGAATATTTGTGTCTGACTTATCTGTGGTTCTGCTTTTGAGATTTTGGCGATGTGTGTGGATATGGGTTTTTTATTTTCTTCCACACTACATTGAATATTTGGGTCTTTGAGTGTGCACATGTCCTCTGGAACTACCCATCGTATGTCTTGTGTTCTGTATCTCTGGCTATGAAGGTATGCCTGTTGTTCTGGGTAAATTTTTGTGTGACTATGGGTGGCTTTGACTGCTCTTTGCTTTTAAGTACAGGTATTGTGGATATGTATTTTAAATATACATTCATAGATATGTGTATGCCTGTGTAAAAGTCTGTGATTTCTTTGTATCGTGTGCTGTGTGTGTCTATGTGATTTGTGTTGTGTTGTTTTTGGATAGGAATGTTAAGTGTATGAGTGGTTTGTTCTGTAGTTTCTGTTTTTTGACGTTTGTGTAACTGTCTTTAGATACATGAATGTGTGTGTGTATGATCTGTTTCCATGTTGTGGATCCTTGTGTGTCTCTGGATTTGTGATGTGTATTTTGTGCATAGATATTTGTGTGGTCTATTCCCACACTATGTAACTTGGGACAGGAGATATTTGTGTGTGAGAGGTTTGTCTGCGTGTGCTTTGTGAGGGTTGGGATATGTGTCTCTTTGTGTATGAATCCGGTGTGTCTTTGTGCGGTTTGTGTAGTGTGTTTGGATGTGATGGTGTATGGCTGGGTCCCCGGGTGTTTTGTCTGTGTCTATATTGTGTCTGTCCACCCTTCGCGGGAGGCCTGCTCTTGTCCTGGGCTGCGATCCCCTCCCCCACCTGGGTCCAGGTCACAGCGGGGGAGGGCGCTGGGCTTCCCACACCGCCCTTGCTGACAGCCGCGCTGCTCCTCGCCCCGCAGCCTAGGCGAGGACTTCTACCGCGAGGCCATCGAGCACTGCCGCAGCTACAACGCGCGCCTGTGCGCCGAGCGCAGCCTGCGCCTGCCTTTCCTGGACTCGCAGACCGGAGTGGCCCAGAACAACTGCTACATCTGGATGGAGAAGACCCACCGCGGGCCGGGTACCCGCTGGGTGGGCGGGGTGGGGCGGGGTCCAGCATCTCTGCCCCTCCTGACCGCCCTTCTCCCACTAGGTCTGGCCCCGGGACAAATCTACACTTACCCCGCTCGATGTTGGAGGAAGAAACGGAGACTCAACATCTTAGAGGACCCCAGGCTAAGGCCCTGCGAGTACAAGATCGGTGGGTGGAGGTGAAGCATGAGCCTGCTGTGGCCTCGTCCACACCCCAGCCCATTCCAGTGTGCCCCAGAGTCTCCTTTATCTTCCTGGGCATTGTAGTGCTGGGTGTCTTGCGTGTATCTCAGAGGCTGTATAGCTTTGAAACAGAGCCCGGAAGTGTGTGTTCCCCGCAGCGGGCCCAGGGGCATAGAGAGCATGGCAGTGTACGCTTGGCATGTCTAGGTATATGGTGTCCCTGTCTGCATCCTCTGCCATTGAGCTGGGATGTATTCAGTCTGGCTGTATTTCTTTCTGTGGGTGCCAGAGGGTGTCCCACTGCTTATATTTGTGTGTTTGGATGTGTCCAGGGCTTGCTTCAGTGGCACATATACTAGCAATTGGATATATCCAAGTCCGATGTTAACTTTCCGTAGCTGAGCATATCAGTGTCTGTCTCTTTCTAGGTGTGTCCATGTCTATCAGAAGGCATGTTTCTTCTGGTGTTGCTCATGGCCTATCAGAGTGCCTGGCTTTTCCAGGGTGTTTCTGAGTACATCAGGGTGTCCAAATACTTCAGAGTGTCTGAGAGCATCTCTTTCCTTTTTTAAAAAAAAGTCTCTTTCCTTTTGTGTCTGGCATATTATGTGGATTTTTTTTGATCATGTGTGCTTTGTCGACAAGGTGTCTGGACTTAGCGCTTTGAATGTGTCTAGGAAAGTTAGGGACGTGAGCTCCTTCCCTGCCTCTGCCAGGTGTGTGTCTGTATGATGTGGGCTTAGTGGAGTGTTCATCTGACTGTGTTTCCCTGTGCGTGTCTCCCTGCCTCAGTGGAACTGTCTGTCTCTCCTGTGTATGTCCGCATGTCCCTTTAAGCGAGTCCCCCAACTTGCTATGTCTAAAGTGTTCAGTGTAGTGTACACCCTGGCTACAGGTCTGTCTCTTTCTGAGTGTCTCGGGATCTATCCAAGGATATGGATATGTCTCCTGGATATGTCTCCTTCATGTGTCCCAGTGAATCCAAGGTTGTGTCTCTTCTGGGTGTATCAGAGGGTCTGGCCATGTCTTCCTGCCTGACTCTCTGTGGCAAATGATGTTTTCGTCTTCCCTGTGTATGACCATGTGTGTTGTATTTGAATGGCTATCTAACCACGATGGAGGCACCTGAGAGTCTGCCTGCGGTTCCCGTTCCTCCCAGGTGATATAGATATTTGTGAGGATCTAGGCATGGCTGATGATCTGTGTTTTTCTGAGGGTCTCTGGGTGTATCCAGGGTGCCAGCCATGTCTCCTCTGAGCGTGTCTTGGGGTGCATCTGGGACTCCCCAGGGTCCAAGGATCCTTCCTAGTGTGTGTGGTTGAGTCCTTGTGTTGGTTGTTGGCTGAGTGGGAAAGCAAGCCTTTTCCTCCCACCACAAGCATGGGTCCCCAACCTGGAAAGTTTCACAGCTTCCTCACTTGCCACCCCTTCCATGGCCTGTCCCCAGACTGTGAGGCCCCCCTGAAGAAGGAAGGTGGTCTTCCGGAAGGGCCTGTCCTCGAGGCTCTGCTGTGTGCTGAGACGGGGGAGAAGAAGGTCGAGCTGAAAGAGGAGGAGACCATTATGGACTGTCAGGTAAGAGCACCGTGAGCACCCCAGTTCCAAGTCCTCTCCATCCTGCTCCCTGAACATCGTATTCCTACTCTGGGATCTCCATCATTCCCCAGGGCTCCAGGTACCTCATGTCTTCAGCCTCCCAGACTTCTTGGAAGACCCTTGACTTGCTCTCTCACTCTATCTGCAGCAGATAAGGCCCCCACACCCCAACCCCTGTTTTAGTTTTTTCAGTCAGGGTCTTGCTAGACAGCTAGTTTGGAACTTACTGTGCATTTGCAACTGACCTTGAACTTGGAATGATTCTGCCTCATCCTCCTGAGTTCTGGGGTTATAGGTGTGTGCCGCTGCCCTGTTAGGGCCCCTACATTCTTTTGTTTTGTTTTGTTTTGCTTTTTGAGATAGGATTTTGCTATGAAGTTTAGGCTGGTCTTGAACTCACTACCTACCCCAGGCTGGCCTTGAACTCACAGTGACCCTCCTTCCTCGGCCTCCCAAAGGGACCCCTACTTTCTTGACCCTAATCTCCCTGATGCCCAGAAACAGCAGCTGCTGGAGTTCCCACATGATCTCGAGGTGGAAGACCTGGAGGATGACATTCCCAGGAGGAAGAACAGGGCCAAAGGAAAGGTACCACGTGAAGCTCCCCACCCCAGTGACATCCCGTTTGATGAACTTGTGCAATGTTAGCCTCACCCACCAGCATCTCATCCCCACCTTAGTGCCTAGGACAACTGGAAGAGGTGAGGGGTTCGTATATATCTGTTTTACAAATAAGAAACCTGAGACTCCTGTAGCTTAAGCCATTTGCAAAACAGATTGTACAGTGGATTGCAACTATCTTCATGACTGTGCTCAGGTAGGGAAACAACCTCGGGAATTTAAGACTCCTCAGCTAAGAAGTTTGCACAGTTGCTCGGAGGCGAGGTTTTACTTTTGCAGTTTTTGTTTTTTGAGGCAATGATATAGTTCAGATTGTCCTTGAATTGATTGTTCAGCCCAGGCTGGGGTCGAACTTTCAGTGACTGTCCTGCCTTAGCCTTCTGAGTGCTGGGATTACAGGCATGCACCATCATGCCCAGCTTCAGTGGGGGAAGATTTTATCATTATTTGTTTTTTAGAGACATTCTTGCAGTGTAGTACAGGCTGGCCTTCAACTTGGTATGTAGCCGACATTGACCTCAGACTTGAAAACCTCCTGCCTCAGCCTCCCAAGTGCTGAGATTACAAGTGCGTGCCACTATGCTTTTCAGTTACTACTGCTTTGTATTACTGCTGATCCACACCCTGAGCCCCATAAAGCCAAATTTTGTTTTGTGCAGTTTAACTTTCATGTCCAAAAAATGAAAGCTCAATTCTCTTGTTTGTTGGCCCCTCACTCCTGACCTCTTCCCCCAGGCATATGGCATCGGGGGCCTCCGGAAACGCCAGGACACCACTTCCCTGGAGGACCGAGACAAGCCGTATGTCTGTGATAGTGAGTCCTGCAGAGGGGGAGAGAGCGAGTGGGGTCTGGCGATCCCCCTCCCCCACGAGCCCTCCCTTGTCCCGGCCCAGGTTGGGGGTCGCAGGTCTCTGGCAGAGGGGGGTGGTGTGATCCTGGAGGCCAGGGTGGAGGCGCCAAGGACCGGGTGCTGACAGCCGTCCACTCGCTCTCCAGTCTGTGGGAAACGGTATAAGAACCGGCCCGGCCTCAGCTACCACTACACCCACACCCACCTGGCTGAGGAGGAGGGGGAGGAGCACGCCGAGCGCCACGCCCTGCCCTTCCACCGGAAAAACAACCACAAACGTGAGCCCATGGGCCAGGCCGGGGTGGCAAGGGCCCTGGGGGGGCAGGTTGAGGAGCTGGGTGGTAGCCCAGGAGGAGGGGGTGCACTAGACATTTCTGGAAAATCTCCAGCTCAGCTGTTCCCTCCCCCACCAACCATGGGGATGCTGGCTCTGGGGTTGCCATGGCAACCAACCATCTCTCCCTCACTCCCGGCCAGGCGTAATATTTCTGGGTCTGATTTATTGTTTCAATTAGAGCTTGGGGAGGGGGAGATAGATGACTCCCCTCCCTCCCCAAGCCTCCCATTCTCCCTTGTGTGCTCTGCTTCAGCCAAGGGGTAGAATTGTTGGCCCAGAAGCCCTTGGTATCCCCAGTACCCACCCCATGCCAGCCCTAGTGCTGGGCAGTGGGGGAGGGGAAGTCTCCCATCTATCTGCTAGAGGGAGAGGGCAGAGTCCTCAGGCCAGGCCCATGCACCCCCAGGCACCTCTGTGTTTTCGAGTTCTCTTCTGAGTGTTTCCAAACCACATGTTGGCTAGAGGTGTCTACTGAATTTTCACCTCAGCAAGGCTTAGTTAGGGGTCGCTGCCAGGTAAATATGTCATGGGAAGGGTGGTGGGGAATTTTCCTAAAGCTGTGTGTATTTGCCAAGATTTTACCCATAAAGAGGACAAGTCAGTTGTCCCCAAGGAGTTGAGGGTCCTGAAGAGAAGTATCCGCCCCTCCCAGCTCTCTTGTGCCACCGGCCACGGCCTGAGGTGGTTACTGTCCCCACCTCTCATGTCTGGGGCTGAGGCGGGGGCCGGTGGAGCCTTGCCTGTGGTGAGAGCACCTCTCTGTCCCCCACCCCCAGAGTTTTACAAAGAATTGGCCTGGGTCCCCGAGGCACAAAGGAAACACACAGGTAGGGATGCTTCCCTCTGCTCTTCCTGCACAGCAGCCGTTCCTTGGGTGCCCTCCTGCCTCCGGCTGACCCCCCTGCTGTTTTTCAGCCAAGAAAGCACCTGACGGCACTGTCATCCCCAACGGCTACTGTGACTTCTGCCTGGGTGGCTCCAAGAAGACAGGGTGTCCTGAGGACCTCATCTCTTGTGCAGATTGTGGGCGATCAGGTGATACCCCCACCAAGGAGTCCAGATCTGGAGGATGGGAGGCAGGGAAACCGGGGGCACTGGCTCAGTCGAACAGGAGCTGACTGCTGCTAAGGACTGTGGGGGCTCGGGGGATGCTGGGATGCAGCCGTCATGGTAGAAGCTTACGGCTTTTGGGAGTAGGGAGAAGGGCTGGGAGCCTTGCATTCCAACATCAGAAAGAGAGAGGGGAGACAGAGAGAGAGAGACGAAGAGAGAGGGAGAGAGAGAGTTGCAAGGCTTTGTGAGGTAAGGGACTGAGATGGGAGTGATGGATTGCTGCTGCCTAGGTATGGTGGATAACAGGGTATGTTTGCTGTAGAACTGTGGTTAATAGAATGTGGTTTCCCATGGTGGACTCATGGGTAATAGACTGGTTGCTTCAGCACAGTAGGTAATGAATTGTGGTTGCCATGGTATCATGGGTAGTGACATGTGGTTGTCATGGCAATTCAATTTAACAGGATATAGTTGTTACAGCACAGGGGCAGTGGCTGTGTCCCACAGAAGGTGGCTGTGGGTATCAGGCACCACAGGCAGGGCCACAGGTGTCTGTACTAGGACAGTGGGGTGACTAATAGATTGGCATGGCAAGTCCTGTTAGTTTGGTTGCTGGGCATCGTGTAGAATGGACTTTGTCTGGGTGGCACTGAGTGTGGGGAGCCTGTTGTGGAAGGTGGTTGCCATGGCATCATGGCTGGGAGAACGTGGTTGCCATGTTACTGTGGTTACCGGCTCAGTTGGCCATTCTGCTCTGGGTAATGGAATGTGGCTCCTCGGCCTGGTGGTTAACAGACTGTGGTTGCCACGGTGTTGTGGGTGGTAGAAAGTGGTTGCCACAGCACTCTGGTTAATGGAATGTGGTTGCCATGGTATTCTGGGGATCACAATGTGGTTGCCATGTGGCTGGGTGGGAAGACTGGTGGCTACTGTACTGTGGCTCCACATACAGTCGCTGAGCAGCGCGTCCAGGGCTGGGATCAGGTTGTAGCACTGCAGCCCACCCAAGCCCGGGGCGGGGTTGTGAACCACCAGGGGCACCAAGACTCCCTAACAGCCTCCTTGCCCCCCCAGGACACCCTTCATGTTTACAGTTCACGGTGAACATGACGGCGGCTGTGAGGACCTACCGCTGGCAGTGCATCGAGTGCAAATCCTGCAGCCTGTGCGGCACCTCGGAGAATGACGTGAGTGGCCGCCCGTCTTCCCAGATGTACCCCACTCTTCTCATGAGCCCCTCCACCTCTGCCCCGGAGACCCCTGGGGGTGCCAGTAGTGGGCATGTTGGGTCTTTGGGCAGTACTGGGCATTGAACTCAGGACCTTGCTCTTGCCAGGCGGGTGGAGAGCCACTGAGCTACATCCCCAGCCCGGGTGTATAGTTATTATCAGTGCCCGTTTGTTGAGCCAGGCACTTTATACTTTTTATCTCTGACACTCACCCACTCTGGCACTCCACAGTGAAGCTGAGCTCAGAGAAGGGAAGCGACCTGTCTGGGGTTACCCAGCTAAGAAAATGGTAGAGCCAGGATTTGGACTTGGTTTGTTGTGACAAGAGTTCACTCTGTGCCCCAGGCCGGCCTTGAATCTGGCAGCAGTGCTCTCCCTCAGCCTTCCAAAAGCTGGCATTGTGGGCACATGTCACCACACCTGGTGTAGGCCCAGGATTTGAACCCATAGCCACTGCTTCCATGGCCGGTTGCAGATCATTTTAGTGTCATTTAGTACTTTAGAGTCTTAGGAAATTCCGATTACAAACTGTAGGCTGTCAGTACTCACAGGGTGTCTATTGACCAAGCCAATTCCATGATGTAGCCACTGTGGTGTTGTGTAGTTTTTTTGTGTTTTGTGGGCTTTTTGTTTGTAGTCTCTCACTGTATAGGCTGGCCTTGGGCTCACTGTGTAGCCCAGGATGACCTCAAACACAGCAATCCTCCTGCCTCAGCCTCCTGAGTGCTGGGATTACATGTGCGTTGCCATACTCAGCCTCAGTCACTATGTTGGAAGGGAACACCTCCCCTAGCCCCTTTGACCTAGCCTCTGCCCCTGCCCCAGCCCCCCCACCCCGGTTTCTGGTGCCCGTGCCCCCAGGGTGCCAGCTGGGCGGGTCTCACCCCCCAGGACCAGCTGCTGTTTTGTGATGACTGCGATCGGGGTTACCACATGTACTGCCTGAGTCCCCCCATGGCGGAGCCCCCAGAAGGTGAGAGAGGAGGTGGGCGCAGTTCAGGGAGGCTGGGTTGGAGAGCCAGCTTCCCGATGCGAACACCAAGCCTCTGGGGAGGGGCCACCTCCCTGGGCCAGGCCTAACTCCATTCTCTCCTTCCCCCTGCACTTCTGCAGGGAGCTGGAGTTGCCACCTGTGTCTTCGGCACCTGAAAGAAAAAGCCTCTGCCTACATTACGCTCACCTAGGCCTGCCTCTGGCTCTGCCGGACTCCAGGGTGGTGCTGTCCCTGCCTCGGAGCGCCTCTGGCCCAGTCCTGGTCCTCCATGGGAGGGAGAGGCGAAGCCCAGGGGGGCTGGGCCGCCCTCCCCTCTCCAAGTGGAGCCTCAGCCTGGACGTTGTGGACCCAGCGGGCCCCTCTCTTTCTTTTCCTCCCTCCCCATCCCTTGGCAAATGGGCACCAGGGGCTTCTGCTCCCCTCAAAGCCATACCCCGCCTCTTGGCGGGCACAGGGGGGTAGTGTGTGCCAGCTGGGGGCATGGACAGAGCCTTTTTCTAAAGAAAAAGACAAAAAGTTAAAAAAAAAAAAGAAATTAATATATACAGAGTCCTGTGAGGACTAGTGGGTGGAGGGGGCACTGCCAAGCATCCACTGGGCACCCGTTCATGCCAGCGGAAATTCCTGCCTGGCACCCTCACCCCATTTCTGGAGTTGCAGCTGTCCCACCTCCCCACTGGAGGTGGGCACCCCCCAACCAGGGCTGGTGGGCATGGTGTCCACCCTGCCCCCTCCTGGTGCCCACCGTGGATACTGCATGACGTGAACCATGGTTTTGAACTCTGTTCCTGCCCCTTCCTGACAGCCCTGCCCTGCGCCCACCCAGTGCCTGCCGTGTGGCTGCCATGGTGGCGGGTGGCTGTGGGGCCAGGTGGGTGCCCACTGGTGCCCGCTGGAATGAGAAGCACAGACTCTGCAACAGACTCGTTTTCCTTCCTCCCGGCCCCTCCCCCCTCCGGCCAGGCCGGGCCGCCCTCTGCCACCCTCACTGGCCACTTTGGAGGTAGCGAGGGGGCACGGTTGTTTCTTGTGGTTGTGTGTGTTTGTTGTTTGGATTTTAAAAAAAAGGGAAATTGAGACTGCAAGCAGGGGAGGTGGTGGGTTTGGGGGCTACTCCCCAATCCAAGAATGCTCCCCCCTTGTGAGTGAGTCTCCTTCATTGCCTGCCTCTGCTGTGAATTAACTTGTTCTGTGTATTAAACTGGGCCTGACCCCTCTGCCCAGCCTGCATCCTTCCTCAGCCTGGTGAGGGGCATCGCCCAGCCACCACCTCCACTGCCTCCCGTGCCCCAACACCCGCCTCCCCTGGCTTTGTCCCAGCTCCTCCCAGCCTCTCCGGAAAGCAGAAGAGGGGGATGGGGTGAAGGGGGCTCCCGCCCAGCCAGCTGTGGTTGCCAGGGCAACGGACTGCTGCAGCTGCAGAGGGAGGCAGGGAGGAGGGTGGAAGGAGTGAGGACTGGGGGAAGGGAGGGATGGAGAGGAAGATGTGGCCCCTCCTGGGCTAGGTTGGGGGGCAGGGGTGTCTTATGGGGAGCATGGTGGACACGGGCAGAGAATGCCGGGAAGGGTTGAAGGAAAGGTGCTAGGAAATGGCAGGCGGTGGAAATACCGAGACACAGGGACAGCAGGAGACTGATTTGGCTGAGGCGGGGGTGAGGAATGAGAACCAGGACATAGATCAGGAGAAAGATTATGAAAGTCGCAGTTTACTGCAAATATCAGAAAAGGACAGGAGGGCCACAGGAAGGAGGGCCAGGAAAGAACCGAGATGGAGACTTAGCGGGAGAAAGGAAGTAACAGTAATAAAAACCAGCCCCGCGCTGCACTGGGGAGGGGTGAGGATTTGGAGAGAAGCTGGCGGGGTGAGCGGTCGGAGCGCGGGAAGTGAACGTGTGACAAAGTAAGAAGGAGCCCCGGGAACAGGACGGAATCGAGTCCTGGGACAAAAGACCAGAGAGTTTTAGGGACAGCAGAAAAAGCTGGGGAGGGCCAGTGTGGAGGCTCCTGAACCTGGTGAGGGGACAGCCTGCGAGGCAAGAGGCTGAGGGGAGGTGGGGGCACAGGTTGCCCCCAAAGCTTGGTGCAACTGGAGCAAGTCGGGGAGGCGCCCGGAGGGCCGGGTGCGCCCGTGGGCGTGGGAGGTGCTGGTGTCTCCGGCGCCGGGGGAGGCCGTGAGCACAGAGTGTTCCAGGTCTCCGGCCGGCGGGAGGGGGAGGGCAGCGGCTCGAGCACCGAGGTCGGGGCCTGGGAGGGAGAAGAGGGGCCGCGGTTCTCCAGGGGGCTCAGGCATGCTGGGGCTCCTCCTGACGAAACCCCGTGCCTTTTGGAGGCAGAAAGGTGTGAGAGGGAAGCCTGGGTTTGGGCTGGGGCGGAGTGCGCAGTGACAGGTGAACGGGTGAGGAGGGCTGGAGAGTTCCCGCGCCAAAGGGACTGGACCTGGGATCCTCACGGGGAGATGAGACCCGGAAATCAGTTTCCTGACTCTGGCTCTGGCCCCACCTGCAAATAAATGCCCAAGCACCAGACCAGACACAAGGGAAAGCTGCTTCTCCAGCCAGGAAGGCCTGACCAAGGCTGCAGCCACAGGCTGTCAGTGTCTCTGACAATACCGTTGCGATGTCTCCCCTCGGCCTGGAGAGCGTATCTGGCTCCAAGCCACTTTGATAACTGGCAGAGGAAGGAACAGTCTACTGGGACAGACTGATGGCGAGGGGGTCATCGGAACGAGCCTGTGGCCAGGGCAGACGAGCTGGGATCATGATCTGCCCGAGAATGGAGGAGCCCTGACTTGTGAATCTATCAGAAGACATCACAACTACCAGGCTAGAATTTTTTTTTTGAGACTGGGTCTAAATACATAGTTCAGGCTGGCCTCGAACTGGCACTCCTACCCCAGTCTTCTCAATGGTAGGATTATAGCTGTGCAGCACCACACCTGGCTTTTTGTTTTTGAGACAGGGTCTGTAGTCCAGGCTGGCCTTGAGGTTGAGATCCTCTTGTCTCAGCCTCCTGGTTGCTGGGATTGACTGCATGTATGTATCACCATGCCCAACTAAATATGGCTTTCTTTATAATACATTACCAACCCTGAATTTTAAGTTAGCCATTCACCTGAGCGTGGTGGTATATCCCTGTAACTCTAGCACTCAGGAGGCTGAGGCAGGACTGCTGTAAGTTTGAAGCCAGCCTGAACTAAAGAGCAAGACTCTGTCTTTTTTTTTTTTTGGAGATGGTCTCGCTTTGTAGTTCAGACTGGCCCTGAACGCACTCTATAGCCCAGGCCAGCCTCCAACTTACTGCAATCCTCCTGCCTCTGCCGCCTGAGTGCTGGGATTACAGGTGTAAGTTACCATACTCAGCACTGTGGTATGTGATACCAGAGATTGAACTCAGGCCTTTGCGCTTTCCAGGCAGACATCGGAACCAATGAGCTAAATTCCTGGCCCAAGACCCTGTCTCAAAAAACTAAACAAGAAAAAAATTAGCACTTTTTCTAAATCTAGTACCCCTCCATGGGGTGGATGGCTTTTAGGCTTTAAGTATACAACTTCTGAAGTATAATTTTTTTTTTTTTAAATTTAAGGACATCTCACATTATCAGGGTTGGATTTCTGTTGTTTGAGTTCCAAGAAAGAACACTTCAAGGCTGCTGTCCTGTAGTTTTCTTTTCTTTTTTGGAGACAGGGCGTATGTTCCCCAGGTTGGCCTTCAACTTGCAGTCTTCTGCCTCGGCCTCCTGAGTAGCTGGGACTGCAGGCAGGCGAGATGCGGCTGTTCCCGCCCTTGGGTGTGGTGCGTGTCCACAGGCATGGTGACAGGTTTGGGACAGGGGTCAGGAGGAGGGGTCGGTACTGACTCCCAGCAGCTGCCTCACTAGTGAATACACAGGCCGTTTCTATGAAATATTTATTTCCTTTGAAACCTCCAGAGACATGCCAGAAAATCTCAAGACAGGGGTGGAAAGGAAAAAGACAGTGAAAAGGAATAAAGACATCCACATGAGACAAATCAACACGTGAAAAAGCCCCCTCCTCCAGCCATCGGGTAGAACACCAGCCTCAAATTAAATACACTTGTTATGCAGAAATTAAAAAAAAACTGAAAATAAACCAAAAAAAATCATAATTTACACATGTCATCCTAATGTACACGATTAGGTCCCCGTAATGATTCGAATGATCTGAAGATAGGAGACAATTAAGAAAGAAAGAAAACAAAGAAAAGAAAAAAAAGGCTCCAGGTTACCAGGTCAGGGTCCGAGGGCGGGGTGGGTGGGGTACTGGCGAAGCCCCCGACCCAGGGCTGGGGCGGAGGAGAGACATCACAGTAGTTGGCCAGGGCTGAGGACAGCGGTAGGGCAGCGTTGCCCCATGGCTGTGAGGAGACGACGCAGAGCCCAGGGGGGTCCCAGGGGACGAGGTGAGCACCCTCTTCTCTGGCCTGGCACTTCCCTGAGTGCCTCATCACCTGTGGTTGCACAGCCCCACCCCTAAGGTTCCTGGCCCGGAACAGAAGGCAGAAGGTCTCTGGCCAAGGGCCAGGTGGGCTGCTACTGGTTCTCAGCCCCAAGCTGTTGCCAACTCTTCCCTGCCTGGTGCTTCCCAGGAAGGGAAGCTGCCTACTCGCCTGCCTGCCTGTCCCTCTGGACCTCCCACTGTCTCCCAGCCCACGAGGGATGCACCTCAATTCTTAGCTTGAGGTTGGGGGAATCCAGACTTGCTCTGGTGCAACTCTACGTGAAAAAATAAATATATATATATATATATTTTGTTTGTTTGTTTGTTTGTTTTTAAAGAAGGAGAAAACAGGATCTTGTTTCCTGGGTGAGCAGCGTAGTACCACACCGGCCTGGCTGCCCGTCAAGCCGCCCCTTATTGCCTCTAGAGAACAGCGAGTGCTCCCAGGGAGCACGGTGAGTGTGTCTGGGGCTGCTCTCGCTGGGGCCTGCGAGATGGGCAGGGAGCCTTGCAAAGGAAAACGAAAGCAGACACAAGTGAAGGCTGTCTTTCTCCAGCCCTGACCCGAGGCTCTGGAGCGCCTCTGGAGCCTGGAGGAGGCCAGGGCTGCCGGTCAGGGCTTGGTCGTGCTGGGAGTGCGGGGAGGAGGAAGGAGGAGCCGGCGGGTCAGGCCAGCCAGGTCAGTAGCTCAAGGTGGAGGGGCTGTGGGCCCCACGCCCAGGCGCTGTGGCCTCGGGCAGGAGAGGAGCTGATAGAAAAAGATCGTATAAATGGTCCCGATTGTACAAACAGTTTCTCAAAGCAGTGGATTCTGGTTGCTGGGGTTTCTTCCCTCCATCCTGGAGTCCCCAAGAAAATTATTTTAAACTCTACGAAAGTGCTCCTGGCTGCATTGTGGAAAAGGGGCCGAGGAGGGGACAATGTCCATGCTTTCTGAGCTAGCACACTGAGGACCAAGGAGCCCTGGTCTGTGGCCCTGTGGGGCCCCCACCTCTCCGGGGTGCGGGGGAAAGGGCTCATTTCGCACTGTCTTTTCATGCAGGGGCTTGGCCTGTGGCCAGACCTGTCACTCATGCGGAAGCAACACCACTATGGACTCTGGGAGCTGAAGGGTTTGAACAGACTCCTGCACCTCCCCCACCTGCCCACGGCTCTGGGTGGCTGGGTCTTAGAAAGTGGCTACGTGGCCTCAGGGACCCCAGGTAGGTAGCTCAGGTGCTGCGAGGACAGGCTCACGGGCCCTGGAGCTGCAACTGCACCGCCAACAGGGTTCCGTCCATGCAGAGGGCTGTGGGGCACTGTGACCAGGGGCCCACACAGGGCAGGGGCACGAGCCCCCCCTCCCTTCAGAGTTCCTTCTTCTCCCTGCTGAAGAGCTCAGCGAACTTGCGCAGCTGCTCGCTGGCGGCCTGCGACTCCTCCTGCAGCCGCTGGTTGTTCTGCCGCAGGCTGGCCACCTCCGACTGCAGGACCACCTTGTCCTGCTTCTCCTGTGGGGGTGGGGAAGGTGTCAGGCAGGACTGCCAGGCACTCCTGGGCCAGTGCACCCCAACCTAGGCAGGGGCGATGGGGCCCAGGTCCCCGATCTGTTTCCACAGCTGAGTGGCCCCGGTCCAGGGGTCCTGGAGCTCAAGTGTGTAAAGGTCTTGTAACCCAGGCCAACATGGATGAATTGCTCGGCAGGCATCACAAGCGCTACCTCAGGGCACCCCAACTCAGGAATGCTGTGACCCTTGTTTTCTTGCTGGAGAGCCAACCCTTACACTGTAACGCTGCCTGAGCAGGCGCACCACCACTAAAGAGCCGCCATTCGGAGCAACGTGAGATCCCAGGGCGGGGCCTGTCTGAGGTCTCACAGCTCTGGGTAGTGGAGGGTTCACCTGGCCCGGTCCTGTGCTTAAAGACTCAACACAGCACATCCCTCATCTTCCTGCCTTTTCCCCATGGTAGATAAACAGGACACACAGGTCTCCTCCATCCTCGCTTCTTATTCTTTCACACCCTGGATATGGAGCCGTTTTTGCAATGTCCCCTTCTACGCTGTCCCTCTATGCGAGGCTCTTAATCTGCTTACAGAGTAGGACCGTGTTCTAGCGACAGCCCGCAGCTCGCTTTGGCTCTGACTTAAGTTCCTGGCCTTGCCTCGCATGTTAGGCAGGAGATGGGTCTGTTATTTTTGTTGGCTGTGAGTGCTCCTGCACAGTGTCCTGTAATTTACGCCGTCATCCTCCTGTTGACGGACAGCCATCTGGCTCGTCTCTCTGCCAACAGTGCAGCAAGGAACATCGCCGTGCCTGGATCTCTTTGTACCTACGTGGGGAATTCTCATGGCCAGATTCCCATGGGGACAAGCACTGGCTCAGTAAGAGATACAGTTTTTTTGTTTTTGAGACAGGGTCTTGCTGTGTAGTTCAGACTGGCTTGAACTTAGTCTGTACCCACGCTGGCCTTGGACTGGAGAGCAATGTTCCTGCCTCAGCCTTCTGAGTGCCGGGATTACAGGCATGCACCACCATACCTGGCTTATAATTTTTTTGTTTTGTTTTTTTGAGACTCGGTCTCACAGTGTACCTTAGGCAGGCTTTGAATCCGCAGTGATCCTTCTGCTCGGTCTCCGAGCTTGCACGCCAGTACTGTTAGGTGTGTTCAACCACATCCGGACAAGCATTTTTTTTTTAAATACTTGGGACTAAACCTAGGACTTTTGCACTAAACTATATTCCCAGACTCTTTAAATTTTTTGTTTGATAAAGTCGCTGGATAAGTTGCTCAAGCTGGTATTAAATTTATGATCCTCCTGCCTCAGCCTCCAAGTGCTGGGATGACAGGTGTGTACACCCACAGCCCACTCAGGATTGCTTTCTCTCCTCACGAGCGCCTTCCAGAGAAGCAAAGGCGGGTGTGGGGGAGCATGCCCCGGCCTTACCTTTTGCAGGTCGGTGTGCAGTTGCTTGAGCATCACCTCCAGCTGGTACACTTTGCCGGTCAGGTCCAGGGGCTGGTCCTCACTGGGAAGAGAGGGACAGGCTGAGGTCCATACCTCCTCCTCAACCCGGGCTGCTCTGTGGATGAGGGTGGGTGACGAGAACACCGGGCCCGAGGAAGGCTGAGGTGCCGCCCTGAGAGTGCAGCCCCTGAGTGGGGCCGAGTGTGACCCAGGGAGAACCCCACCATCTACGTCCATAGCCACAACCCACCCCCAACATCTCCTGCAGATGCAGAAGGCGAGTAAACGGACAAAGGAACCAACAGACAGGACTAGTGACAGTACTGACAACAATGTTGGGCCCTGCCCACCGCTAGGCGCCCTCCCTAGGCTCAGCCCCGCTCAGTCCACTGCAGGCTATAAACTGCCCACTTGGAGCCCGTACGACAGAGGAGGGAGCTTCCCAGCTGTGGCAGGGGACAATGTCCACCTACGTACTGGTTCTGGATTTGAACTCGGGACCCGCTGCCCCTCTGTGCAGATTCCACTGCGCGCAGATCCTGCCGGGCACAGCACCCGCACAGCGAGGCCCTGGCGCACTGCCGGGGCGCACACAGGCTCTTCCATCCTCTCTGCCTCTTCTCGTTTCACTTCCTCCAGGCCTCGCCAGTCCATGCCTCGCTCTCAGTGTGAGAAGCCAAACATGTGAGGTGACAAAGCACCCTCGTCCCTCCCCTCGAAGCCTCCTGGGTCACTTCAGGGTGCCCGAATGCTGGGCACGAGCCCTGACAGGAAGGATGGAAGGCAGTGTGAGGCCCAGCGTGCATCCTTGGGACCTGAGGGGCAGCCACACAGCAGACAGGAGGACGGATGCGGGGAGTGGGCGCACAGGCGCAGCTTAGCATTTCTGAAGGCCGGAAGTGGCACAACTGGGAGAGGAAGGTCACCAGCCGACCAGGAGACCGCAGGCCACTGGTGGAGACAGGCAGTCTGGCAGGTGAGGGCAGCTCCCACCCAGGCAGTGGTGGGGTGACGCCCCCACTTCCCCTGCACATCAGCTGCCAGCAGGGAAACCTCACCTCATGGTAGGGGTGGTCCTGGGGGTCGGGGGTCCCCGCTCCAGGCTCAGGTGGCTGTGGACAGGGCTGTGTGCAGGTGGGACCTCCGGGCTCAGGGCGGGATCGTTGAGAGAGAAGAGTGAGACGGCTCTTTGCACTGCCAGGGAGAGAGGAGAGGGCTGAGTCCCACCGAGGCGGCCAGGGCTCCTGGTTCCCCCGCTGCCCCACCCCATCTGCATTTTTTCTGTCTGCCTCTGCAGTGCTGAGGATGGAACCCCGTGTATTGCAGGCACGCATCTCCACCGAGCCACGCCCCGCACTGGGCTGGTCTTGCTTCTCTTCGTTCTGGGTTCTCATCAGCACTGCACATGTTTGCAGGGCCCGTTCACATCCTGGTGGGGAGTGGGCACATGTACACGCCACATCTCCACTCTTCCTTCAGCACCTTTCCTCCCCTCTGCAGAAGAAAACCTACCTCCCCGCTTCCTGTTGTCTTCTATTTTGCTGTTCATTTATATTTTGGGTTTCTCAAACAAGAGAACTCATGTGATATTTAAGTTTATGTCTTTATTTCACTTAACGTTATGGCTGCAAAGTATGTCCACTTTCCCGCAATGACTCATTTACCCTTCTTTATGAAACAGTCGTACTCCAGTGTATAAATATCACTTTTTCTTTATGCATTCATTGATGGACACGTAGGCTGCTTCCAAGATTTAGCTACTATGAACC
>PVIR01019003.1:0-32586 GCA_004026965.1 Petromus typicus | reverse complement strand
GAGGTCCTGGAGGACCCCTAAGAATGGGGAGTAGCAGTTGTGGTGGAAGCACAGGGCAGCACTATAAAATGTCTCACTGTTGAAAGGCCACACTGACCCTTCCTGGATGGGCAGGAAGCTGGGGAGCCAGGCTGACCGTGTGAGGATGGATGAGCAGGGATTTCGAGGGCTAGTGAACCGTAGCAGGGTGGAGACAGCTGCTCAGGCTATGAAATGTGGGGAAGAGGCCTCAGGTTGGCAGACTGGGAGAGGGAGAGGCAGCTGGAGGTAGAGGTGGGGAGGGCTAAGAGCAGACAGAAGGCTGTGTGACCTCTTTCCTGGCTACTGTCTTTACTTTTTTAATTGATTGAGTGATGCATTTTCACAGCTTGAAAACATCAATAAATTATCTTTTCCAGCCTCCCACTCTCAGAAGGTAAGCTACTGCTCCTCCATTTCACCGAGGTCTACGCAAGTTAACTAGCCCCACAGAAGTCTGAGCAGAACTCGCTGAAAGGTGTATCAGGAGGCACTGAAAGGTGTATCAGGTTACCTGGGGCTGGGGGCAAACCCTCGGTAAGATTGGATTCCAAGCCCGGCTGCTTTCCACAGCATAATCTTGAGAATGTGGAACCTGAACTCAGCAAGTTGAATCCTGACTAGTTACCAGCTCTGTGACCTGCCACAAGTTACTTGACCTTTCTCGGTTTTAGTTTTACTATCTATAAAATGACAATACTAGTACCTGCTTCTGCGGCTTGCTATCGAAGATAAAATAAGATTTACGCAAAAGACCTGTAGACAGCTGAAAAGACTTATAAATCTAAACGTACTAGGCATTTAAATATCAGCTGTTTCCTTATCTTTGATATCTTTCTAGCTTTCTCTTCGTACCTCCTGGGGACATCATGTGTCTGCTTCCATACCTCTTGTACCCTCTCAGTCTCTCTAACACTCCATTATTCTCCAATCTTCACTTTTTTTTTGTTTTTTTTAGGTTTTTTGAGACAGGGTCTCGCTTTGTGGTTCAGGCTGGCCCTCAACTCAGCCTCAAACTCACATCACAATCCTCCTGCCTCTGCCTCCCGAGTGCTGGGATTACAGGCATGAGCCACCACGCCCGGCACTGTGGTATGTGGTACTGGTTGCTGCTGGGTGTGGGTCTCCACACCCAGTATTGTTATGTGGTTACCGGGGAATCGAACTCGGGTCCTTGCGCTTGCAAGACAGGCGCTGGAACCACTGAGCTAACTCCCCAGCCCTCCAATCTTCACTTTTGGGGTGGGACTGGGATGGAACCTAGGAGCACTCCCAGTTCCTAATTTTAAGACAGGCTCTTGCCAGATTGCCTAGGCTGGCCTAGAACTCGTGATCCTCCTGCCTCAGTTCCCAGGTGACTGGATTACAGGTGTGGGCACTGGGCCCAGCCCTACTTTGAGTTTTCTGGTTCCACACTGCTTCCTTTTTGTCCCCTCAGCTCTTTGAAGGATCTACTTACATTTGATTAATTGCATGTTTTATTTTAATTTTTTCTCTTCTTCAGTCCCTCATCTTGTGTGTCTCCTTCCTGACCTCCCAGAAGGCAGGGTCGTCCTGTCTGCTCCTGCTGGACCTGGTTCACAGAGCAGTTGTAAACAGTGGACACTCACAAGTGCAGAGAGGCTGAGATAAGACACGAGAAGGAGGTTTGGGGAAGAAGATCCCCAGCTAGGTGTCTGTGTAGAGAGTTCTTATCCATATGCTGTTTACGGTGGGACTGAGGGGTAAGGAGGTATTTCCTCATGTTTAGAAACTGTTTTGCCCTATTGGTAGAGGTCAGTCCTCTAGGAAAAGTACAACGCTGAAGAGAGAGGGTTTTCCTTTCCTATTTGTGGTGTGTGTGTGGTAGAGTTTTAGCTGATGGAGACTCTGTCACATTTTTCTTTTCATTTGTATTTACCAACTCCAACTCTACAGAAATCCTTTATAAAGTCAGCTCTACATTTCTTCTGCTGAAATTAAGCCCATCTCTTTAGTGGAGGTATTATCTAAAGTCCAGGATCTAGTTCAATGTCTTTTGTTACAGATTGTGTGTGTGTGTGTGTGTGTGTGTGTTTAGGAGGGTTGAAGTAAAGGGTAGAACTTGTAGAAAAATGTAATTACTCAGCTCCTGGCTTTAATTATAAGTAAGCCCTGAACATTCTGAACTTTGTTAACCTCCTAAGTGCCCACCGGGGTGGGTTTTGTTCCCTCTCTGCAGGGTGTCTCCGGAGTGCTGCTTTCTAGGCCCAGGCTCCCTAGCCCAGCCTTTGGCTGCACACCATTTCTTCTGTCTACAGGGGGCGCTGTAAATTGTTTTACCCAGGAAAAGAGGCTGTTTGTTCAGTCCAGGTGTCTTATTGGCTCATTATCTTTCCCAAGAGGCCCTGGTTCCTTCTCTCCAAACCCAATATGCTCTCCCCAGTACCACTTTTATTTGCTGGTCTTTTTTTTTTTTTGTAACATGTTTAGCTGTTTGGGAGGGAGGGAGACCCCTTTTCCTAAGTGTCTTACTAATTGCAAACAGAGAAAGCTGGTCTGTGAAGTTAGTCTGCCCCAACTCCCCAGCTTGATAGAGGGAGTCAGGAGCTGGAGGATTTAAAGTGCAATTTCCTGTACCTTTTTCATTTCCTGCTGGGGGTTGTGGAGAGCAATAAGCAAGGTGGGTGGCAATGACCACGACCGGCCGGTGGGGGATGGGCCTGGAGGCTTCCCTCCCTATATCTTCTGCCGTCTCCCTTTCTCCAGGTCTCAAGGGGAGTTCCATGGAATCCCTTACAATCCTAGTTTTACCTGCCCGAAGTAAGGAAGCCTAATAGAGGACTGGGAGGTGACCCAGGTACAGTGTTAGAATAACAGGATGGGGCAGGAAGGCACCTTGAAAATAGCTGGGCCACTTCAGCTTTCCGATGACAAAACTGAGGACTTGGAGAGGGCTCATCAGCTGCTGAAAGTCCTTTGTCCAGGGGTGGCCCGGTGTGGCTGGATTTACCTGCTTCTCACGGTTCATCAGTAGTACTCCTGTCTCTGCCAGGGTGGGCTGGATGGATAAACGATGCCTGATGCCTGTGGGCTATGGGAGTGAGAACAAGATGGCAGGAAGTGGGACAAGGAGCAGGGAAGTGAGTTGTCTGGTCACCTGACACCAGGTCTTGGCATATTCACCCTTTGGCGAGTCTTATGAAAGAGTAGCAGGTCCTTATGTGGGTGGGCTCTTCTGAGTTGGCTCAGGATAAAATGGAGGGGAGGAAAGAGAGGCCCAGTGGCTCTTGGAGACTGTTATCCTGCATCTCAGCTTCTGCACAGTCAGAGGTGGATGAGGTGGGGGCGGGGGGCATGGCAAAGGACAAAGGAGCCAATTATTGAGTGAGTGGATTAATTGATTAATTGTCCAGAAGCTTCCAATGTTCCCCCAACAATGACATCCCTCCCCCGATCCCAGTCAGGCATGGCCTCGGTTGGCCTGGATTATTAATTAGGGCTTGAAGTCATTTAACGATGATTTCATTATCGACGTGCTGTCTGTCTCGGGCTCAGCCCGGTTGCCAGGGCGACTCTGATCGATTGCCTTCCGGTCTCCTTGGCGGCACGGGCTCCTGCCTCTCAGAACCTGGTTGCTGGCGCACACTCCCTAGCGGTCGCCTCTGGTATTGCAGAGCTGTTCCGTTTCCAGCGTTAGTGGCCCAGCGGAAGAACAAACGTAGAGCTGTAGAGCTGCCACCGCCTGGGTCACCCAATTATATCCGTATTTCAGATGTGCAGACTTACAGATATTGCTAGAGACCCTCGAGATTGGATCTTCCTTGTCCCTGATTTGCAAAGACCTTCTCACCCCAGTGGCCTTCCATCCATACCCCTTTGGGTTGAGTGTTAGAAGAGGTAGGTAACCCAAGCTATTGCCCAGAAACTTCTGAATTTAGCTCTGAGGAACAAACCAGATGAGATAAAATTTTTTCCTGCTTCTAAGAAGACTCCTCCAGTTCTAGCTGTAATCCAACATCCGGCCTGACCTCATGGATCAGGAATGTGGCTTCGGGGGCTGACAGGAGTGAATTTCCTTTACACCCTCTGTGTTAACACTGTTAGGGTTGTCTCTGGCTGTGGAAGAGCTGGAGGAGCTAGGATTCACTGGGCTCAGCTACTTCTTCAGCCCCAGGAAAGCCTAGGGAAGAAGATGGAGTCCACAGGGCCAAGCCAGGTCTTAGGTGTCCAGAGACTTGAGTTTTCATTTCACTGTGGGTGTCTTAGAACCTAGGTCCATGCACGTACACTGGCCTCGAGACCTCTCCTCTGTGCCTCAGGTTCTTCCCTTGTGGGTTTCGTGTATATATTTCTGGGGGCCTCTTAGCGGAGGGTTACTAGAAGGCCTTCATCAAGACTTCTCGGAAGGCCTCGGAGGTTGACCCCAGAGTAACACATTCCCTAGTATCTTATTTTGCTTATACTTTGCACGCTGCATAAGCTCTTAAATCCAGCCCTTGACTCTCTGACAAAGTCTGTCCCCAGCACTCTCCTCACAGCCTGCTCCCCTCACCTGCCTGCCTTGGTTTCCCTTTGCCCGGTGCTCTCTGGTCCAGGTGGAGCTAGGCAGCATACGCAGAAATTTAGGGCTGGGCTCAGCCTTGTTATGACGGCTGCATTTGGGGAGAGGGAGGCAGGTCAGGTCTCCATCTCCCGGGGGGGGGGGTGTCTCAGAGTCCCCCACCTCCAGGCTGGTGCTAGGAGTGATCTGGCGGTGGGGGAGCAGCTATGGCTGCCGCTTCACCCCATCAGCTTTCTGGGCACATCCACCACTGAGCAGCACCTGAGAGGGGAACCGGCTCGGCAGCGCGCGGAGTGAGATTGAAGAGGATCATAAAGAAAATATATATCCCCCTCCCTGGCCTCCCTCCCTCCCTGCTCCGCACTTGCCTCCTTCTCTCTCTTTGTCTCGCTCCCTCCCCCTCTTCACTGCATCCCTGTTTTCTTTGTTCGTTCTTTGCCTCTGTCACCTTCATCTTTGTCAGGCAGGTCTGAGTGTGGGTCTGTCTGTCTGTCTCTCTGACTCAGTATGTTTTGGCCTGAGTCTTTCTGGGACTCTGCCCACCACCTACCCCTCTCTCCTGGTTTCCCCCCCCTCTTTCCCCTCAGTCTCGGAGGGTCCCTCCTACCTTCACATCTGCATGAGTTTCACTGTGGGTGCCCTGTGGCCTCTGTCCATACCTCCTCCTCCTCCTCGCCTCTCTCCCGCTTCTGGCTCACGCCCCTGCCTCCCTCTTGTCACCCTGCTCCCAGCCTCAGGCTTCAGATGCTTCACGTGAAATCTCCTGGATGGGCTCCAGTTGTCAGCCAACTGTACCCCTCTTCCTGAGAGATTTATGGCCCCAACTCTGTCTCTCCTGCATCCCCCCCCCCCGCCCCAGGCCAGTTCTTTTCATTACCTGGTGATTATCTGGGGACCCTGGCATTTGCCCCCAGTCTCCCACCCTCTACCCAGCAGGCAGTGAACAAGGCGGGCAGAAAGTGAAGGGGCTGCTCTTGGGCCCAGATGCAAGGACATGGAGATCCTCCCCCTGTGCCCGCCCTCCTTCCCCTCAAGCAGTGCACATCTGGGAAAATCCCAGCTTGAGGCAGGGGAAGACAGCCTAAGACTGTTGGAACAGACATAAATCAAACATGCAGACGCCCCTCCTTCCGCCCCGTCCTTGCAGCCATCCTTCCAGTGCCTGCCCATCACCCGCGTCTCTGGGAGCTTCGGCTCTGTCCTGGGAAGAGGAGCCACTCAGCACTGCGTGGTGTGGTGCCTTCCACCAAGGAGGCGCTCACTCGGTTACTGCATTGGTCCGTGTTGAAGAGAGAAATGTGAGGGCAGAGTCACAGCATTTTTAGGTTTCTCTAGCTGGAGAGCCTTTTTGAGTTCAGAAATGATTTTTTTCTGCTCTAAATTCAATACTTTTTAGTGTAACTTGTGTAGACTACATCTCCAGGGTTCTGCTTCTCCTCTCCTCCCTTCTCTCCTGTCTCCCCTCAGGTCTTTCTGGGGCCTAATCGGGGGATTAAGGATTAGCAGCACTGTCCATTAGCAGCTACTATGTCTCTTTTTCTTGGTCTTTTGAGCTCCTGTTCAGAGATGAACATTCAAGGGAGGAGATATCTTCCTATGATTGAATGTTTCAGGGTCTTGGAAGCTAACTTTTAAAAATATCTGCATTCGGGGCTGGGGATTTGGCTCAGTGGTTCTGGCTCCTGTCTTGCAAGTGCAAGGGCGTGGTTTTGATGCCCGGTAACCACATACAATACTGGGTGTGGAGACTCACACCCAGCTGCAACCAGTACCACATAGCACAGGGCTGGGCGTGGTGGCTCACGCCTGTAATCCCAGCACTCGGGAGGCAGAGGCAGGAGGATTGCTGTGATGTGAGTTGGAGGCTGAGCTCAGGGCCAGCCTGAAGTGTAAAGCGAGACCCTGTCTCAAAAAAAAAAAAAAAAAAAAAAAAAAAAAAATCTGCATTCTACACAAGAGGAAGCTCTTGGGCAGGGATTGTGTCTTTTTTTTTTCTTGATTTTGTCCAGTGCTCCACAATGCTCGCTGCCGAACAACTGTCTTGGACATCGTCACAATGAAGCCTAAGCCATTTCCTTTTTAGTTGTTTCTTTGGATTGATGGCAAACATGGCTGAGGAGAAGGGAAAGGGGAAAGGGAAGGTGATATTGGTAGAGGAGTCTAGTGGAGATATTCTGGGAAAGATCAGAAAACTTGATGCTTCCATCTTTACATAAAGGACATTTGCATGAAACTTAAAAATCTGGCTTAGCAAATTGTCATCCAAAAGACTCCACCTTTCCAGATTCTTCTCCAGCCGATGAGGTGCTCTAAGGAACCCCCTGGAACAGCTGCTTATTTCTAACTCCACTTCTGGCTTCCCAGTCTCCAACCGACCTCCATGTGGGTGACCATTTTACTTCCTCACTCAAACAGTGCCCAGTATTTCCCCACTGTACATCTCTGGCTTTCCTCCTGGCTTCTGCCACCTCCTTCACACTTTCTGTCACTGAAGGCACATTTCCAAAGACAGCTCTGCTTTGCTCAGATCTTCCTCCTCTGGTATAGAGGGTAAGTGAATGATTTCTTGTGATTTTGCAATTGATAAGGTGCCTGAATCAGGGCGCAAGAGGATGGCCTGGTGTTGTTTCGACGGAGTTCCTGAGGGATTTGGGCAGGGTATTCCTTCGTCCTTGGTGAGACTCTGGACTGGGGGTGCAGATCAGGAGTCTGCAGGCTTGGGGGGGCAGGTAGGTTTGCTGCTGCCGGGTGGTTGGGAGACCTGTTGCCCATCTGATTCTGATTCTAAGACCTGCTGATCTGCACTTCTTTTTTTCCAAGGAGTGTTGCCAGTCAGCCTTGATTCTGTCTCTTTCCAAGCAAATCTAATCTGGGAAAGCAGAATTAGAGCAGTTATTCCTTGCCCTTTCCCCTCCAGCCCTTCACCCTCTTTGTCATGCTTTTCTCCTTGGCCTTTGTTTTCTAGCCCGTGCAAAGCTTCCTTTATTCATTTTGTCTTTGCTTCAGGACATAGCACATAGTATGCTTTGCTATGTCTTTGGATGATTGATTTCCCCAACTGGATCTGCTGCCTTGTTCATGTTTTGATATTCTTTCTTACTTCAGATTCTGAAACTGTGTCTCATCTTCTCAGACAGGCCTGATGTAGACTTTGCAGTGTATCAGTTCCTGTTTGATAGGAAGTCCACAGTAATGCAGGGCAGATTTCAAGATCTTCTTCCCTGGTGCTCAAAGAGGTAGATATGTATTTTCACAGTTACTTGAGGTAGTTTTTCTGCCTTTCTTAAATAATGTAAAAAAGTGTGATTATAAACTTGGGAAGGCTATGGGAAGAAAGATTTTTAAGTTCCACTGGGGTGTACATGACTAACGGTCTTTAAAATGCTGTATAAGTGCTTATATCTTGGGTCGTAACTGTATCACAAATGAGAGCTAGACACCTATAATCCCAGCATACAAGAGGCTGAGGCAGGAGGATCATCCAGCCTGGGATACACAGAAAGACCATCTCTCAACAAACCATACCACCTCCACCACCACCAACAACAAAAGAGCTGGGGATGTAGCTCAGTGGTAGAGCACTCCTGGATTCAGTCCCCAGTATTGAAACAAACAAGCAAACAAGCGACAGATAAAATAAAATAAAACAAACAACAAAAACCCACCTGTGTCATAAAAGAGCCCGTGCTAAGTAAACTTGGAAACTTAAGAGCTCCATTCTCTCCCTGTGAATCTATCAATTTTATGTACATGATAGGCATATTTATTGATTGATAAAGGCGTGAAGGAGAAGCTGGAAATAGTACTGGGGCCCTGGGTCTCCAAATGGCAGTTCGTTGCTATGACAAGAGATACTTCAAGTTCTTTAATTTCCAAGGCTGTTTGAGTCCTAAATTGCTTTTCACCCCCCTCCCCACATATACAGTTAGGGCAATACCAGAAGCCCAGCCACTTATTCCTGCCTGACACCTGTTTTATTGATTATATGTAACAAATGTTTAACTTCAGGTTGACTTCTGTTCTCCAGCAAGAAACTGTTCTCCATTATCAGTTTAACAGGCAATGCATGCTTCTAGGAGACAGAGTCCTTTAACTTTAGTTTAGGCAAAATATGGAAGTCCTGATTTCCTTTAAAAATTATATTCTAGGGGCTGGGGATATAGCTAAGTGGTTTCGGCGTCTGTCTTGCAAGTGCAAGGACCTGGGTTCAATCCCTGGTAACACATAACACATAACAATATTGGGTGTGGAAACTCACCCTAGCAGCAATCAGTACCACATACCACAGTGCTGGGCGTGGTGGCTCACGCCTGTAATCCCAGCACTCGGGAGGCAGAGGCAGGAGGATTGCTGTGATGTGAGTTGGAGGCTGAGCTCAGGGCCAGCCTGAACCACAAAGCGAGACCCTGTCTCAAAAAACCTTAAAAAAATATTATATTCTATATTTTAATAGAAATGATTTTTGATTGTTTTTCTCTATCTCTTTTATTATCAAAGGAATCACAAGGCAGATTGGAGGTTAGAAATGGGGAACGAGGATCAGGAGGGTCCCTAAAAAAATGTGGAACCACAAGCCTGTCGTTGTAGATTACGATGTCCAGGCTAGCCATGAGGTAGATGGCCTTGGATGGAAAAGTCATGTGACCTATATTTAGATAAGAACTCAGGACTATAAGGATGATGCAACTTTCTTTTCCTCTGTATCACCTGGTGTTTTTTCTACAACAAAACAAAGCAAATTAACTTACAAAAGAGATGGTGAGGATATGGAGTAGCTACTTAGGGCTATTGGGGAACCAAGCAAAGTCCATGAAAGAGGCTAAAGAGAAGGCGGGATTGATAATCACTCTCTTGAGAGCAAAGAATGATAGATAAAGATACAAAGGGAAATAGCCAGATAGTTGACATTCCCTGAACTACCTCTGTGCAATGCACTGTTGTGGGTTTGGGGAGGAATTATAAGGAGGAAGAGGTTATATGCTTTGAGCACTCATAACGGCTGGTGTGAAAGTAATGACAGGATGGGCCGGGGATTTAGCTCAGTGGTTCTGGCGCCTGTCTTGCAAGTGCAAGGACTGGGGTTCGATCCCCAGTAACCACATACAATACTGGGCGTGGAGACTCACCCCAGCAGCAACCAGTACCACATACCACAGTGCCGGGCGTGGTGGCTCACACCTGTAATCCCAGCACTTGGGAGGCAGAGGCAGGAGGATTGTTGTGCTGTGAGTTTGAGGCTGAGCTCAGGGCCAGCCTGAACCACAAAGTGAGACCCTGTTTCAAAAAACCTAAAAAAAAAAAAAAAAGAAAGTAACGACAGGACGTGGTGACAGAAGGGATTGCTACTGGAGTTCTACATTCCATGCTTACGAGAAAATAAAGAATTTGGGGGATGAACAGAACCCATACTATTTTTTGGACAAAAAAGTGTGGGTCAGGGCTTGTTGCAGACAAAGGCCATACTGCATAACAGTTGTAGACTGGAAAATAAGGCAAACAGGCAGATGGATTTACATCTACTGCTTTCTTTGGAGGAGTTTTTTTGGGGAGTTCTGGAATGATAAAATGCTAGGCTGGGAAGAGGGGAGTAGAGAAGTGTGGAAGGAGGGGAGGAGAGGAGAAATCAGCCTCTATAGTTGACGTCAGTATCACATCACTTTTCTAATCTCTTCATCTCTCATGGTCTTTCTGAATTTTTCTAGTTCTCCTGATTCATGTTCAGAAAACTTCCTTCTGACTCATCCCAGTAGCTCATCTAGATTCCACAGAGCTCCAGAAAAAGAAGCTGGGGCTGTTCCGATTTGTCAAGAAGATTATCTTTTTTTTTTTTTGGTGTGATAGAAATGTTAAGAATTTCCAAAATTGAATTCCTGAGTGCAGTGAAACTTGCGAATGTGTCAAGTCATGAATGAAGAAATTTAGATGTGATGATTCTCTCGAAAGTTATCCCAGAATGACTCAGAAAAACCAACTTGTTCACAACCATCCTAAAATGATACTAGATAATATAGAGTAGACATAGTGAAATTGTAGTCTTTCTTGAGCCCGGGACTCTATAAATATGGAGGGAAGGAAGCAAAAGCTGTTTTGGTTTATCTAGATGAATCTTGGTTTGTACCTGGATAGATTCTGTCTACAATATTTTATTCATTCATTTATTTTATTTTTTCTTATATCATTTTAATGTCCACCTGGTCCAACTGGAGTTTGGCCTAGGTTGGAATGGCTTTTCACCAACTTGGAATTTAACCTCTACCTGGCCAGCATGGGATTTGGAGTTGTGGTGCTGGGGTTGAAGGTGCATATGTGAGTTGGAGGAAGTTGGAGGAAGGAAACAGGAAGTTGCCTGTGTTTCCTCTTGGCATTTCTAATGAGCGGCCAGTCTGTGGGCTGCCATGGCTTTTGAAGTGGGAACGTGGTTGCAACTCGTAATATTTACTTGCAGAATTATGATTTCCAACCTCCATGGGAGAGATAAACAGTTTTTACCCTGAGGAGTTTTTATCTTAGATTGGGAGACAAAATAGTCTCCTAAGGAACATTTGAACAGAAATGCAGTGCAAAGTAAATGCATAGGGTGGGAGGAAGATGGCTGGTAAGCAGTCAGTTTGGTGGGTCATTCTCCGAAGACCCCTGGGGTATAAGCTTGACTATGTATTTTCTTTAATGTGAACTGAATTTGCTCACTTTGGCTTTCTTTCCTACCTTTCATTGAGCCTATCTGAGCTTTACTTCTCTTCCCCCAGTGAGAGGTAACACACTTATTACTATTGAAACGGTTTCCTTCTGATTCTTTTCCTTTTCTGAGCACAGCAAGACTAAGAATCATTATATCTTAGAGTGTAGATCTGTATTAGCATCTATAACAAATGTTTAACTGGATCTGTATGGTTGGGCCCACAGGATTTAGAGGTTCAAGGTGTATGTGGTGTTTGTTCTGTGCTGTTTTAATTTGGTGCGTGGTGTGGAAGGGAGGAAGAACCCAGTGAGCTTCTATAGGTTGGATCATAGTCAAGCTCTGCATCACCACGAAGATGTAGCTTGAACTGATGCTTTCTGGGGAAGCGGCTGGAGAATATGCTCTCCTGGGACCGTTCTTCCCTCTTCCATGCTCTTTTTCAGGCTGACCTGAGGTGTGTGGAAGATTCTCCTTACTCTGGCCCTACCAGGTTCTGGGAAATGGAGCCCCTCCCTGTCACATCTTCTGTCAGTTGTGATGTCATCTGGGACCTTGAAATGCCCTTGACTGATGCAGTTACCTACCTGTTCATTTCTGATTTAGAACTACCCGTTACAGTCCAAGAGATAATTTTTTGTTTATTTTTTTCACATTTTAATGGTCACATTCAATTTACAAAATACTAGTTTTGTGGCATCTTCATACATGTATATAACATATTTTGATTATATCCATCCTCTCCACCCCCTTTCTCTTGTTTCAGTCTCCCTTTTAATTTCATGTAATCTTTTAAGTTTTTCTTTCCAAATCCTGCATATTAGAGAAAAACACATTAAGTTTATCTTTGTGAATCTTTCTTAGTATTTTCTTTTCTGGTACCAGGGATTGAACTCATGTTCAATTCACTGAGCTACATGCCTGGCCCTTAAATCTTTCTTAGTATACTTAACAGGATGATCTCCAGTTCAATCCATTCCTTTATTTATTTTTTTGAGACAGAGACTCACTTTGTAGTTCAGGCTGGTCCTGAGCTCAGCCTCAAACTCATCACTGCAATCCTCCTGCCTCTGCCTCCCGAGTGCTGGGATTACAGGCGTGAGCCACCACGCCCGGCACTGTGGTATGTGGTACTGGTTGCTGCTGGGCGTGAGTCTCCACACCCAGTATTTTATGTGGTTGCCGGGGAATCGAACCCAAGCCCCGCGCTTGCAAGACAGGCACTGGAACCACTGAGCTAACTCCCTGGCCCAATTCCTTTATGTTTTAGAGGGAAAAAGAACTATCCATGAAATGCCCTTAATTGTGACTTCCCAGAGAGGAGAATTCTCTATTTGCCTCCATCTGTTTCAGTTTACATATAAAAACTAGTTATGTACAGTGGTTTGATTGTGATGTTGCTGGTATTAATAATTGAGGGGATTGTTGATTTAATTTAATTTTCCAAAGAGAATTTTTAAATTTGTAATTTTCCTTTTTATGAATTTATACTTATTTGAAATCTAATTTTTTTCAGTGCTGGGAATCAAAGCTAGAGCTTTATGTATGTGAAATCTCATTTTTAATGATCTGAGGCCAGCATTTATCACTTAGAGAGTTTTAGTGCTATCCACTTGAGAGAAACACCGAACTCATGCAGGGCTCAGCTCACCCAATTTTTGTCTGTAGAATCAACTCAATCTACACAGAATTGTCCTGTGAACCTATTTAAAAATGGAACAGGACAAACAGTAGTGAATACAGAAAATTCTCATCTCTGGGAGGTAGTTCATGGATTCTTCCCTGTCCTTCTAAAAACATAATATTCTGTTTTAAACAATATTTGGGCATTTAACAGTGGGCAACTCCTCCTTCTTATAATATACATTTAAATGTAGTAATTTTATAATGTCATAATGATTAATGCTAAAGCAAAGACTTATTTTTCCAAATTAAAGCAATGAAAGAAAATTTACCGTTTGTCACTTCAGTCACTGGACATCAAGAGGATGGTACTGAAAATGCAATTTTATGTTTGGATTTCACAGAGCAGGAAGTTGCAGATCTGGTTGGGAGAAGTGTGTGACTGTGTGTGTGTGTGTGTGTGTGTGTGTGTGTGTGTTGTTTTTTGAGCCTTGAGGAAAGTGTCATTTTCAAGAAGGAGGGTAGAGGGCGCTCACACTTCAGTTATGTGCTGCAATGCAGCACTCAGGATGTGGTGATTTAGGCTAAAGGCTGCTTGCAGGGAGGGCAAGCAGCACTTTCTGGCGGCAGCTAGGGTAAATCTGAGTGGGCTCAGAGAGGATCTCACTGCTTAGAGTCACCGACTTTAGAGGCCAAGGGGGTGGTTCAGGGACTACAGCAGGAGGAGGCCTGATAGTAGGAACTACATACAGACTTCTAGTGGGCGCAAGGTGCTAAGCGTCTAAGTGATTTTGTGTTGGCAGAATGGAGATCTGGACTGGTATAGTGGGCTTCATGTCTGAAGTCAGTGATTTTATTTGAAATTCCTTAAGTTTAATCCAAATTTTCATGCAACATGCCTGCATAAAAGCGTGACCCTTAGGGGATGCTTTTGTCTTTAGACACGGCTGGAGCATTCTTCCTTTTGAAATTTGAGTGGAAAAATGTTTTCTTTTTTATCTTATCTGTGGCTCTTTTTATGCTGATGGCATGGTCACAGTATCCTTATCTCAAGTCTATGTTTCTTTAAAAAACCCTTTAAAGAATGATGAGGTGACCCTAACATAGAAGCCCTGTGGGTGTCTGATGTCCCTTAGGGTTTGTTTCTTTTTTTGTTGTTGTTTTTGGTGGTACTGGAGATTGAACTCAGGCCCTTGGGCTTCCAATGTAGCTACGGGACCACTTGAATGAAATCTCTGACTTGTGTTTATTTCGGTGAGCACAAGAATGCTGCAGATGTTGTGAGCTCACAGCCGGGCACAGACACGGGACACAGTATGAGATACTGTTATCCATTTTTGCTATTCTAGGAAATCAGTTCTCTGATTGTGAAGAACAACCCAACCAGAATCATCAACCTCATGTTGCTTACGTCCTTTTCCCTGGCACCACCGGGACCTCTTAGCTCTGAAATGGGGTTAATCATATTTTAGAGAGACTGACAGCTGACATTTTTTGTGTAATATGTTCTTCTGGGTTAGGCATAAGGAGGAGAATGCTATGCTGTGGTAAGATTCCCTTCAGTCTGCTCCTGATTGGCAGCCAAGTCTACGGAGCAAATGGCCAAGTGAATTAGGAAGTTTAAAGATGTTTTGTTAAACCATCCTCATTAAACTGGCACCGTCTGCCTGCCTAGGCTTCTTTGTCCCAGTTGGGGCTGGCTTTTGTGACAGATGTTTCCTAACAGTGTGTGCCGGCAGCATCTGGAAGTCTTGGGTGACTGCTGAGGGTTGGACAGGCCAAATCCGGAAGTATTTAGGTTGTCAGAGAGATTGCAACTGTTTTCCTGCCGTTGAGCTACCATTAAAAAAGATGTCTGCTCCTTGTCCCTCTGTCTTTGGCCAATGAGAGTCCATGTTTCATTTCCTCCTCAAGCATTTCCTAACCTGACTGAACATTGTCTTTTCTTATCGAGAGTGAAATAATATCTAGAAAGGATTTGGAATAGATTGGTGGGAAGATTGGTGGGGTCTTAGGCAAGTTACTGATACTGGGGTACTGAAGATTTGTTACCCTATATTTCCACTAAAAACCAAGCAGAAAAAGAGTGAAATCAGGGAAAAAATTATAATTAGATTTAAACTCGTATCTGGGAACTGCTGAAATAGTTTGCTTTGAAATTCTATTGAAATAGAATGCTTTGGGATCGCCTTTCTTGGCATCTGAAATGATAGTCTAGAGAGTTTTTGGCACTAAATTTGATTACAATTTGTGTAGGAAATTGTTTAGATACAACTTTGAGATTACACAATCTCCTTATTTTTAGGCCTGACTTATCAGTATCTACCTGAGTGGGAAAGGGGGATATTGGTCACGGGTGACCTGGGAACAAGGTAGAAGCTGGTTCAAATATTCCTTTAACTGTCTCACCCTGGGACTTCTGTATTCTTTGGGGAAGCAAGTTCCTAAAGTCACAAAGTTCCCAGTTCAAATTTCGACTTTTCATTTTACTGAGATAATTATTTAAGCTTTAAAAATCTATAAAGTGCAATAATAATTCTAATAATAATAATCCATGCTCATCTTAAGGGTTGTTGCTGTGGCTGGGATAGGATTTGAGTGTGTCCCCCAAGGGTTCATGTACTAAAATTTAATCTCCATTGTGACATATGAAGAGAGTGGGAGCTTAATCTGTCTGTAATGTTCAGAGTGAGGCTTAGGGAGATGATTAAGATTAGACGAGATCATCCATGAAGCCCTGCGGTTGAATACAAGTAGCTTTATCAGAGGGAGAGAGGCAAGGAAAGAATACATATGCTTCTTGCCTTCTGCCCATGTGATGGCCTGTAGCACCTTGGACTCTGCCAGTAAGATGACCAGCACTAGAGCCAGCACTATTTTGTTTGGACTTTCACTCTCTGAAGTTGTGAGCTAAATAAACTTCTTTTCTTTATAAGGTTAACCTGCCTCAGGTATCCCATTATCAACAATGAATGGACTCATATAATTGTTATAGAGGTTAAATGAGATAATATATGCATGTAGCTTACTGCTCAACAAATTTTGATTCCTGTTCTCTCCTTCCCTCGTGTATCTCTAATCCTTCCACATATACTTGGTACCTGTATTTGCCGAATATCATTTTTCTCTGCCTCCAGCCCTACACGTTTTCCCAGTGCTTCTTAGCATTCAAGTCGAGGGCCCTGATTTATTAATTTCTGTCAATTCTACAGAATGACAATAGCACTGTGCACTTTTTCTAACTATACATGAGCCAAGGTTGTGGTTTCTTTCCAGGCATTTTTACTTACTGACAATTTTGGTTATAAATCAAAGACAAAGGAGTTTTCTTGTCACACTCAACCCTCTGATCTAAAGTTTCTAATTTGGGGCTGGATCATTCTGGGTGGGCTTTCATTCCAACCAAAGCATGGTGGAAAGCTTGTGTATAATGATCATTCAGGAAAGAGGACTCCATTCCCTGTACTGTAGGACACTCCTGTTTTCCTTCTAATCTTTTAGTTTGAAAAATATCAAACCTGGGCTGGGGATTTAGCTCAGTGGTTCCAGCACCTGTCTTACAAGTGCAAGGGACCAGGTTCGATTCCCCAGTAACCAAACCACATACATTACTGGACGTGGAGACTCATGCGTAGCAGCAGTCAGTACCACATACCACAGTGCCGGGCGTGGTGGCTCACACCTGTAATCCCAGCACTCGGGAGGCAGAGGCAGGAGGATTGCTGTGATGTGAGTTTGAGGCTGAGCTCAGGGCCAGCCTGAACTACAAAGTGAGACCCTGTCTCAAAAAGGAAAAATATCAAATCTATAGAAAAGTTGCCAGAATAGTATGCATAATTAATATCCATTTATCTTTCCCTAACATCAACCAGTTGTTAATGCTTTGACACATTCACATGTTTTCTATCGTGTGTATTTTACAGTTCATATGTAAATTTTGCCAACTATAAAATAATGTTTTTAATAGTAAAATGTTTCACCCTAGCCTAGATACAATCCAAGGTTACACACCAGATTTTGCTGCCAATTCTTTTTTTTTTTTTTTAAGGTTTTTTGAGACAGGGTCTCGCTTTGTGGTTCAGGCTGGCCCTGAGCTCAGCCTCAAACTCACATCACAGCAATCCTCCTGCCTCTTCTTCCCGAGTGCTGGGATTACAGGCATGAGCCACCACTCCCGCACTGTAGTATGTGGTACTGGTTGCTGCTGGGGTGAGTCTCCATGCCCAGTATTGTTATGTGGTTACTGGGGATCAAACCCGGGTCCTTGTGCTTGCAAGACAGGCGCCAGAACCACTGAGCTAAATCCCCAGCCCTCTGCCAGTTCTTTTTATCATCCTCTAATCTAGAATAGTTCCTTAGCCTGTCGTTCACAATAGTCACAGTTTTGAAGAGCAAGGTAAGTGGCTGTACAAAAAGCCACTGAATCTGATTTTGACTGATTTTCTTGTTATTGGGGATTGAACTTGAGACCTTGCACTTCTGAGGCAGGTGTAGTGCCCCTGAGCTAAGTCCCTGGCCCCTGACTGATTATTTTCTTATCAAATTCAAGTTGTGCATTTTTGACAACTATAGTAAGCACTTTCTTTTTTTTTTTTTTTTTTTTGAGACAGGGTCTCATTTTGTGTTCAGGTTGGCCCTGAGCTCAGCCTTGAACTCACACCAATCCTCCTGCCTCTGCCTCCGAGTGCTGGGATTACAGGTGTAAGCCACCACTCCCGGCACTGTGGTATGTGGTACTGATTGCTGGTGGCGCGAGTCTCCACACCAGGCATTGTGGTATGTCGTTACTGGGGATCAAACCTGGGCCCTTGTACTTGCAAGACAAATGCTGGAACCACTGAGCAAAATCCCCAGCCCTATAGTAAGCCCATTTTAAAGGACTGAATTGTGTGTAGGCAGGGAAGATGTCTTTTTCTTCCCTGTTGTGTTCCGTACAAAAGGACCAGCGTATGGTAGGTACTTACTATATATTGAATGAATGCATGACCTAGCACTTTGTCATTTGGGTCCATTATTTTTCTACTCAAGGAGAACAGCCTTTTCTTTTATCCTAGTCCCATTTTTATGATAAATCTTTGGGGCATAGAAAGCAATCAACTTCTTTAATGAGACCATAGTGAGGGACTCTGAGGTGGGGATGCTCATGTGAGGGGTGCTGAGGCGTCTCCACGTACCCCGTGGGTTCACACCATGTGGAGATGGGAAGGTGAGGAAGGTGGTCCTATGATGGGAAGTAGAACACCTCAGAGGTTCTGGGAGTACGTGGCTTCTTTTCTTGCTGAGAGAAATTAGTCATTTAAGTTTCTAAAATTTACCAGATTTCTTTTCCCTAACCCCATTTGAATCCGAAGAATTCCATAGTGAAAACTGATTTCTGTCCCTCCTCTTTTCCCAGAGGGGACAGCCCCATAATTCTCCCCCTCTCCCACTGCCACACACAAGTGTGTATTTTCTAACATTTATAAACGGTGGTTGGGCGGCCATTCTCTCTGGATTATTTATTGTTGAGAAAATCTATAACTCCTTGGACTTCTCATTTTGATGTAGAAGCTTTCATCCCTGTCGCCTGGGGGAAGTGAGGTTATGAGAGGTACTCTCTGCCTCTCAAAAATGTGTTTTCAGGCTTCCCTTTGGGGCCCTTTCTCTCCCTAGCTCTGATCATCTCAGACATTTCTGACAGTCCTTCCTGAGGCATCCGGGGCTTGGGACTGAATTCATCTATTTAATTTTGCAAGGGCTGTGAGTGCCTGATTCACTCTGCTCCTGCCCTTTTCTGAGAGCCTGCCTGCCCCTATCTTTGCAGTCTTTAATTTCATCAATTTCTGGAGAAAACACCCCCCCGCTCGCTGTTATCTCCGTAGCGGCTCTTAGTTATGCCCAATAATGAGGGAGTCAATCCAAAATAAGGAACGATCAGGAGATTACTTTAGTCTGATCTTTAAGTGAATGACTCTTGGCTAAAAATCATCCATAAAGCGAACAACTTCGATGAAAGTAATCCATCATGTTCATCTCCCATGGGTGGGGATATGGCGTCTTTGTTTTGGTGTCTAGAGAGGAAAGCAGGTAGAGGAATATCTCAGCTTAGTTCCCTCTCATTTTGCTGTCAGAATCACTGGATGTCTGATGAACACTCTGTAGAACTTTCAAACTCTGGAAGAGGCCTGTGTTTATTGAGAGCCATATTCATAATTCCAAGAACATGGAAATTAGTGACTCATGTAATGAACTTTATTGGGGGTTCCTATGATACCCCAAATAAAAGTTGAAGCCTTTACAGTTACTTTAAGGCTTCCAATTTCTCCGTGGTCCCATCCTCTATTACTTCTACTTCTCTCAGTCTGTACCACACGTAAATGGCCTGGCACTACTCATGCCCACTAGGATGGCTATTGTAAAATGGAAAATAGGAAGTGTTGGTGAGAATGTGGAGACATTAAAATGCTCCTATACCGCTGGTGGGAAGTAAAATGGTATAGCTACTGTGGAAGACAGCATGGAGATAAATAAAAAATATTAAGCATAGACTTACCAAATGACTTCTACTTCTGGTCATAAGTCCAAAAGAAATAAAAACACAAAAATATCAAAAAGATATTTATAAGCCCATGTTGATAGCAGTAGTATTTACAGTCCCCCAACCCACCTAGTGTCTATTGGTGGATGAATGGTTTAAAAAAGTGAAGGCTGGGGATTGACGCAGTGGTGCTGTGCCTGCTTCCCTGCCTCACTAGCACAAGGTGCTGAGTTCAATCCCTGACACTGGAAAAAAAAGTCTAAAAAAAAAGGGCCAGGATGTAGCTCAGTGGCACAGCCCAAGGTCCTGAGTTTGATTGCTGGTACAGCAAAATAAAAAAAGTGATTTATACGGTAGAATATTATTTGGCCTCAAAAGGAAGGAAATTCTGATACATGCTGCAGTAGGGATGAAGCTTGAAGGCATTATGCTGAGTGAAATAAGCCAGTCACAAAAGGACAACTATTGTATGGCTCCACTTATACGAGATACTCATAGAAGTCAGATTCCTAAAGGCAGGAGGTGGCATGGTGGCTCCTGAGAGCTGAGGGAAAGGAAGAAATGGGGAATTAGTGACTAGTGGTTACAGGATTTTAGCGGGAGAAGTTGAAAATGTTCTGGATAAGGGTGATGGTAATGGCCGAACAGCGATGGGAGTGTACTTAACGCTCTACTTAAAAACAGTTTAATTTTATGCAATGTCTATTTTACTATAATAAAACATCACACACAGACACACTCACACGCGGGTCCACATGCCGGAGTCTTTACACTTGCTTTTCCCAGGGATCTGCATCACTGCCTGTTTCTACACCTGCTGCTAACTGCTGGGGAAATGCCATTTTCTCTGTGAGGCCTTCTCGGACCACCCACTTTAAAATCATACTCCCACCCTGCATCGTCCTGACCGCCTTTGCTCTACTTTCCCCTGCAGTATAGCTCACAATCTATACACTGTGTATTCCCATCACCTATTTGTTTAGTTTCTGCTTCCTCCTGGTAGAATGTGGGTGACCCGAGCGGAGGGAGGGAGGGACGGAGGGAGGGATGTTTCTTGGGGTGTGTTTGTTTTTCATTGCTGTGTGCCCCGTGCTGAGCAGTTGGGGACCAGTAAATATTTACTGAATGAATGAATGAGCGATGGTGACATAAGGGAAGATACTCACAGAAAGAGAAAATAAAAAGCTTCTACTTTCATTTGGCTTTGTTAACTGATTGCTTCCAGACCTTGGATATACGGCTCAGGCCCAGTTCTCACGCCAGCGTTTGCATGGTTTACCTTTTCTTAGTTGTTTTGAATTTCATCCAACTTGAAAGTGTTAGTTAACTATGAACACCACCATTATTATTTAAAACTGTTTCCTGAACTCAGAGCCTCTGCTTGTGTATTTTTGGATGTCGTCTCACTTGCCATTGTTGAGAGGTTGCTCAAGTCAGGTCTGTGGAACTGTGGAAACTCTGGGGAATCTGATGTCCAGAAAACTTTACACTGGTTAGGAAGACACTGGTTTGATTGAATCCAGAGTTTTTGAGCTCTGGAAATAGTATGAGGAGAGCTTATATAATCTGAATCACAAGAGGAACTAAGACTTGAATACAAAGGGATGATGTAATCTCTGGAGATACTGCATTTAAAGTCCGTTTCTCTGAAAGTTTGAGATCTGAAATAATTATTTAACAGCCTCATTAGCCTTCCTCTCTCAACCCTTTATCAAATTTCTGGCAAAGTAAGTTGTAACCAAAATGTTCTTGAAGCTATTCAGTAGCAGTCACTAGGCCAACCTTCTTGATTGACGAGATTGTTAACACTCAACGGAGGGATTCATCGGAACCTACTTCCCTGGAAAAAATGTTTTGAAAAGGAAAGGTCCAGAGTAAGGGCACGGCCCTTCTTAAATGCAGAGAAATGAACACAGTGACCTCCAGGACCAAGGAGAGTGTGGGTGGGGTTGGCTGGGAAAGCAAGACAGCCTGCAATTTAGTGGGTGGATTGTTGGATTTGACATGAGTTCTTCTTGGCTACTTGAGATGGAACTTTTGTTTTGGAGTTTGGAAAGAGCTTAGAGACTGAGAAACACAGGGAGGAGGAGGAGGGGGAGGAAGGCGGGAGGGAGCCAGGGGCATTATGGAATTCACACAAGCTGGCTTCTCTATATTTCTGTAAGCACCTCCTCTGCGCCAAAGCACCTCCTTGGGGAGAGTCTTTCCTAATTAAACTGAGATTCGAAGACCCAGGGCTCTCATTAGGAAATGTCCTCAGGAAATGCTCTTTAAAGAGAAGATTGTGCATGTTTTTTATCTTGTTCCCACCTCTGCCTGGCCATTTCTCCTTGAAACATTTTTACTTCTAGGAATCCTCAGAGCCAGTTGTCAGTCAAAACATCTGTGTATTTACTTTCTCTGTTTAGTTTGGGCTGTTTGGTATCACTGTGAGAGGGTCCTTGTCCTGGGGAGCAAGGATCGGTGGCGGGGTGTGAGAGTCAGCAGGAAGAGTAAGTGGATCCTGGCCTGTGCCCTGGAAGCTTTTAGACTATAAAGGAATTTAAAGGCCACACCCATGACATGAGACAGGGAACTAGTTTCAACTGAGCACAGAGTGAGCTGGTGGACTGGGGAAGAGGTTGGAAACAGGGACTTGGTCAGGAAGGCTTAGGAAAGGCTTCTGCGAGTGGCGGTGGGGAGGATGATGCAGAGAAGGGATGTTCCTGAGAACCGCATCTGAGGAAGCTGTTCCTTTTTGTTGTTTCACATTGGCTTGTGGTTAGAGTTCCTTGGGATTCCCAGTCACGGGTTTACCTTTTCCTCTGTGTGTCTGCTCCTTTGTCTTCTCTGCTTCTGTCTGAGTGACAGCCTCAGTGATGATTTAATTCTCGTATGTTTGGCTCTCCAGGTTGCTTCCCAGATATCTTCACCCTGCACGTGTAGGTCATTTCGGTCATCTTCACCACAAAGGGAGGGACCCACAGCCACCCTTTGTAGTGAAGTTGAAGGAATAGGTGTCTCATGTAGTTGAAGCTCAGGTGTACAGGACGGAGTTCATTACCAAGTTCGGCTCACGGCACATTGGCATCGCACAGGCTTCTTTTCAATTCATTCTATTTTCCTCTTTCAACCTTCTCCTCTATTCTTATTTCCCCCTCATCACTAGAAGTTTCTGCTTTAGTAAATGCCCTTCCCATCTGTTAGATATATTCATCTGCTTGACAAGTATGTGGTGCCTACCAGGTGACAGGCACAGCTGCAAGTGCTGGGAAGGCCTGAGGGAACTAAATGGTACAAATGCTGCCTTCCTGTTGCTTACTTCTAGTAAGGCAACTTCTTACTTCTTACTTCTAGTGGAGTAAGATAAATTATGGGCAAGTAAATGAGTAATGTGTTAAATAGTGGTAGGTGCCATAAAATCAGACAAGCAGGGCAGGGGACACATCGTGTTGTGGGTGGTCAGGAGGGGATTAAGATTTCATACAGGGGACTAAGGAAGGTCATACCAAACAGGGACTATTGGATGTAAAGGAGTCATGTAGCATATGGGGTAGAGTGGTCCATATACAGTACAGCAGGGACACAGGCCCTGAGTCAGGATCTTGTCTTGTAGGATAGGAGGTGGGAATGGCGCAAGGCTAGTGGCTAGAGTTGATAACTGAGAAAAGAGAAACAGAAGGCCGAGAGGTAGCTGAGTCAGTGACAAATAATGGGACACCTTGTGGACTGATGGAAATGCATATTTTGTAGCTTATCCTCTGAGTAAGAGAAAGAACCAGAGAAATGCTTGGAGTAGAGGAGTGATATGATCTGATTTGTATTTTTAAGATACTCATATCTAGATCCTTGGAAACACCCTGTGCATTTTGACTGTGTTGTCTTAAAATGTCCACATAAATGTCATTGTATATATTCTTCATCCTGATTTTACTTTTTCCATTTTATATTGTTCCTGAGGTCTACTCATATTGCTATATGTTAACCCACATTATTATTTCGGACTCCTGTGCATCTACAGAGGATTTTACATGTATAATTCACACGTAGGTTGCCTCCAACTTCTTACTACCTCAACAGTGCTGCACCAAATACCCGTATGTGGATTTGTTTATGCACCGGGAGAAAGTTTCCCTGGAGTGTCTACGTAGGAGTAGGATTGCCAGATTTAAGAGTATGCAATCCTGGGCCGGGGAGTTAGCTCAGTGGTTCTGGCGCCTGTCTTGCAAGCGCAAGGGCCCGGATTCGATTCCCCGGTAACCACATAACAATACTGGGTGTGGAGACTCACACCCAGCAGCAACCAGTACCACATACCACAGTGCCGGGCATGGTGGCTCACGCCTGTAATACCAGCACTCGGGAGGCAGAGGCAGGAGGATTGTGATGTGAGTTTGAGGGTGAGCTCAGGGCCAGCCTGAACCACAAAGCGAGACCCTGTCTCAAAAAAAAAAAAAAAAGTATGCAATCCTTAGTTCCACTAGGATTCTACCTCAGAATGGTAGCCTCAGATATATTTCCTCCAGCTGTGTGTGATAGTTTTTATTTTCTCATTTAATTATGACATTGATCCAATAAAACAAGTGTTATCATTTCCAACTTATGGGAAAGGAAAATTTAAATTAAAAAAATTATTATAGACAATAAAAGAAACATTGCCATTAATCCCCATCAAATACTCTATATACTTTCTCTCTCACTTCAAACGTACCTACCCTATTGTTCTTGGAAATGGGTGTTGTACTGCAGTAAGTTTTTAAAATTGAAGCATTCACCATATATTTGTAATTTTTCTAGGGTCATCCAGCTAGGCAGTGGGTGAGTGAGATTTGAGCCCACACAGCCTGTCTGTAGAACTCTTCTTAATGATTAAACTGTGCTGTCTTCCTATAAAGGAAAGTTTTAGAAGCTCGTTCTTCCCTTCTCAATTTTGGACAATTCCGTTTCAGGATGGTTTAGAGCAGTCACGGGATGTAAGGGGCTCCTTATTAAGGAACCATCAGAGAGTGAGGGTATGAAGTTTACAGATGTTTAGCAAGAACCTCTCTTATGCCTCCCTTCTGAGCCCAAACCCACAAGTGACAACTTCTAGTTTAGGGGCTCTCCTATTGCAATGAAGAGGCTGAGCATCATGTAAGCATTCTCTACCTCGGGATGAGAGGGTTCTCCACTATCCAGTGCAGCCTGGTATTTCTTTCTTCCTTCCTTCCTTTCTTTCTTTCTTTCTTTCTTTGTTTCTTTCTTTCTTTCTTTTTTGAGACAGGGTCTCGCTCTGTAGTTCAGGCTGGCCCTGAGCTCAGCTCAAACTCACATCCCAGCAGTCCTCCTGCCTCTGCCTCCCGAGTGCTGGAATTACAGGCGTGAGCCACCACGCCCGGCACTGTGGTATGTGGTACTGGTTGCTGCTGGATGCGAGTGAGTCTCCACACACAGTATGGTATGTGGTTACTGGGGATCGAACCCGGGTCCTTGCGCTTGCAAGACAGGCGCCGGAACCACTGAGCTAAATCCCCGGCCCCCAGCCTGCTGTTTCTAAAATCAGCCGAACAATTCTTTATCTGTGTGTGGCTTATACATGTGATGACTTATCTGTGGTCAAGGTTTTATCACAGTTGGTTTTACCTTCACACTTTTCATTTTGATTGCTTTCTATAAGGAATGTAATACCATTTCTATATTTCCCTGAGTCAGGTTTATAAAGGTTGCTTGGCGACAAAGTAGGTTGCTTGAAGTCAAGTAGATAGAAATTCTGGACTACCTGCCCTTTCAGGTTTATTTTTCTCTGTTTCTACATTTGTTCAGCAAATATTTATTGAGCTCTTAACTCATGGTCTAGTGAAGGAGACAGACAGCTGAACTGGAATCTCAGTACGTTATGGCAAGTGGGGTACACACAGTGCTGTGGGGGCACCCCGGAAGGGCACATAGCCAGGGGAAATGTCAGGGGAGGCTTCTTAGGGAAGCAACTCATAAACTGGAACCTGAAAGATAAGTAGGCATTAGCTCAGCCAAGGGGCCAAGAGATGAGGAGCAGGGGGAGGCCGGGACGGCACAGTAGGAGCATGAACTGGGAAGAGGATGAGACGAGGGAAGGGGTGGGTCGGATGCGGGTGAAACTTGGCAGGGCCACACGCAGGAATTTAAGCTTTATCCTGACAGCAAAGGGGAGTCACTTAAAGGTTTTAGGTGGGAGAACAACTCAGTCAGATGTATAGATCAGAAAGAGTTCATGAGTTAAGAATGGACTCTATCTTGTTTACTTTCAAGTGAATAATACTGGAAGAGATCAATAGCAAATTAAAGAGCTAGATAGAAGACCTGATCCAATAATCCTTGGGTCTCTTTGGATAATGTATAGAGAGGTTTTTAAAAAATGTTTTGGGGAGTGGTGGGGTTTAAACCCAGGACACTGTGCCTGCTAAGCACATGTTCCATCTCTGAAGTATATGCTCCAGTCCAAGAAGTTGCAATTTTGATCTGTTTTCAAAAGCCTGTTACCATGTCCTTAAAGTCTTTCAAAACCAAATCTTTAGTAGAAAGGAAAGTGTGGGCTTCCTGACTTATTTTTCTCTGTCCGCCACTACTCTTGTTTCCGGGGCATTGCTGTGAATTGTTCATCCAAAGCCTTGCTTCCTGTGAGGAGGGGACCATTTTTATATCAGCAGGGGAGTAGAGGAAGGAGGAACCACACGCCGGGCTTATTCATTAAGAAAATATATTTGGCATATTCAGACAATGGTTTGAGCGAGTTAAAAATAACTCCTCGTGAAAAATTAATAGGGAATTATAAGTGAGTGTTTTAATACAAGCTCCCAGAGCAGGGGAGATTCTCCAGGCGGCCGGCAGCTGACATCACAGATGGCCCAGGGTGTGTCCAGAGCGTGGTGCGGCCAGCTCTCCACAGAGTGAGCTCACCTTCCCTTCCAGAACCGTGGGGAGAAAGGAGACAAGGAATCGGTTTTGGTTATGAGTTACTGAGCTGGTAATATTTCTCCTTTCCTTACCCATCACACTCTCCACCTGTGGACATAAAAATCATAGTGATTTTGCCTGATTGAGGTGAGGTGTATTGAATTCAGAATCCATAACAGTCCTTTCTGACCCCTCTTCCTTGGAAATAGGCCTTCCGTGGGTGGGTCGATCTGTTTCAACAGCGTTCCTTGATCCACATGCCAGTTTTCCCTTCTTGCAGCTAGGAGGTCTCTTCTCATCTTCCTCTTCCTTTCACTTGCCAGGGCCCCTGTGGTCATAGGTGAGTCCAGTGAAGGACTGGCCTGTCCATACTTTGTTATCAGTACAGATAACTGGTTAAGAATAATGCAGGATGAGAAATAAAAGGGCCAGCTGCATTTTGGGGCTAAACGTTTTAAGACTGAGAGGACCAATATTTGTATTTTAAACCCAGATGATATTTAAAAAATGGTTCTGTAATTGCAATGAGGCCCTCTAGGCCGTGAATTAATATGTCATAACTCACGCCCAAGTACTGCGCAAACATCCCGTGTGTGAATTATTGCACAATAAATTCATGCCCTGTTGTGTCTTACAGCTTAATTAGTACATGAAGCTACATGAGTTAGACGAACCCAAATGGGATTATGTCATGTGGTGCGTAAAAAAGCAGAATGTTGGGAGGTATTGGGAGCTTTTTTGGGGGGGGAGTGGAGTTGATTTTTCTATGACGTCCTTTGGTGTCAGTGTCTGTGATGCTCGGATTGCAACAGGTGACATGTTCTTTGACGTGTGATTTCTAAGCTTGGGCTGGTTCAGGAAATATTTGCTGTGTACCACATTTTAGGCATTATAGGGGCTAGTGCCTATGAGATAAAATGTGGCCGTTGACTTAAGGAGCTTATATTCTAGTAAAAAATACCGGAGGCAGAGTGCTGAGTGTTGCTCAGTGGAATCAGAGAAGACTGTGGAGGAGTAGCATTAGAGTTGGCCCTCCTGAAGGATAGAGAGGATCTCACCTCAAACGGGGGTGGTGGGGCCGGACAGTGTGTTGCAGGCACAGTGAATAGCCCCAGGGAGAGGACAGGAAAGTGAAGCAGTGTTCAGAGCACACAGAGCAGGCTGTGTAGTGTGAGATTTGGCAGAGTGAATAGACAACATGGACCGTGGATCGAGGCCAGAGCTTTCCTGTGGGGACATAACACTGGCTTTCCACCTACTAACTGCGCTGAAAATCTCTGCAGTTGGTTCTTCTACTAGGCAATGGCTGTATTCATGGGCTTTAAAGTTCTACTGTCTGCTCAGGCCTACTCAAAAAGTACACAGCTGAGAGGCAGGGACCCTGAGTTTTAGTCTTGCTTCAGCTGCCCCTGCCAGTGTGACCTTGAGTAACCAAAACCTTCAATGCCTCCTTCTTAAATCTGAGAGGTTAGAATGGTGATTTCTAAGGTTTTATTTTAGTTTCAGTGTGCCTCTGGCTCTTTTCCTTTCTCACTGTCTGAGCTAGGTTTCTCTACGGCAGGCAATTTGCAGTTTTTCAGAAAGAGTCAATTTTGGAGTTATTGGCGTACAAAAATAGTACCCTACCCAACTTCTATCTTTGGAGCCAATAGATAATCAAGATATAAGGCAGCCAGGGGCTTACCTCAGTGGCACTGGACTGGCCTGGTAAGTGCAAGGTCCAGAGTTCAATCCCAGGTTCTGCAAAAAAAAAAAAAAAGAAAAAAAAGTCTATCTCTATATATATAGAGATCTCTATATCTGTGTATGATAGATATATATCTATATCCATATCTATATATGTGTGCATGTATGTATATAGATAGATATCTCTCTCTATATATCTATACAGATATATCTATATATAGAGAGATATCTATATTTATAGATCTATATAGAGAGATCTATATATAGAGAGATAGATATCTATATCTATAGATATCTATATAGATAGATATAGAGAGATAGATGGATATCTATCTCTGTCTCTATATACATACCCACACATATATGAGACAGAGTGATGGTTTAATCACCGACTTTAGCTCTGTAGCTACATTGATTTGCTATGAGGCACCATTACATTATCTTCCCTCTCTGTCCCTGGTCATGCAGAACCCTCTCTTGCCTTCTACCTCAGGGTCAGAGTGCATTTTTGTTAGGTTTTTGTTACAGGTTTTGCTAGGTTTTATTAAGTTGGAATGCTTGTGTCCTGTGGGCAGGCTGGCACTGAAAACAAAAATAAAACCAAAACTTGGAGGAGCAGTGTTGGCACATGAGGAAGTCCTGGTGCATGAGCAGGAGCAGAGAGCCCAGGGGTGTATCCTCTGCTCAGTGGGCCTCACACTTTAGTGTGCAACAGCACCACTTGGAGGCCTCGTGAAAACACAGGCATTTCACACTCGGTATGCCTGAGTAGGGCCCTTAATTTGCATTTCTAACAAGTTACCAAATTGATGGAAGACTCAGGTCAGGGGACCACATTTGAAAACCAAAGCTCAGTGGAAGCCCCTCCTTGTGTAAAGATGGACAGGGGAAACAAAGACTCATGTTTGTTTATTAAAATACTTAGACCAAAACATCAAAGTTTTCTATCTTATTATTTTATTTTATGTATTTTGTTTATTGCCACGCCCCGCTGCCCCAAATGCCAGGCTCATAATAAGCACTAGGCACATGTCTGCTGTACTATACTGAGCCTTATGCCGTTTACTCTGTATGAAAGATTCTTCTTCCTTTCAGCCTAACTCTGTCTCCCTCCTTCTATTTTAAAGCTGTCCTTTAGAAGACCCAGGCGCAGTGGTGGGTTCTCCTCTTACCTTTCTTCGGCTCTGCCTGAGGCCTGAGGACTAACTTTGTCCCCTCTTATGAGAGTCTTCAGTCTAGACACCAGGTTCTCCCTTTCCTCTTGATCCCCTCCTTCTGCAGTGGGAACAGTGATGCTCTTTCACAGCAGCAAGGGCAATACAGCCTCGGGGCAGGAGAATGCCTGGAATAGTGTCCCTTGGTCCCTCTCTGAGTATATCTATGCAATTCCAGGAAGGGCAAGAGGTCGTGAAATTGATAGAAGGCCCAGCCCACTGTAGCTGCCTCCAACCTGGGAACCTAGACTGGCCCCAGCGTGGGCACGTCAGGGATCTTTCTTGAAGCAGTCATATCTTTCTTTATGCTTTGGCACAGAAGGGCTAGTGTTTTCCTTTTGTGTTTAACTACAGGGCCTGCCCGTATCTGGATGGGAAACAGGAAGCCTCTCTCTTCTATGTGAAATTTCTAAAAGATTCCCCAAAGGAGCAGGTGACAGTGGGGAAACTGTTAAGAGGCAGCATTATGCATGGACTTGCTCACTCCTTTAGCTGCCTCTTTGAGAGAATGGAGCCAGAACCTTCGGAGACCATCTAAGAGTCTTTGGGTTGAGAATTCACACCCAGAATGGAGAGAGAGCCTGAGACTGAAGTAACGAGATAGAGATTGAGACATTGTCTCTTAGGAAGGGGAAGCTCTGGGCAGAAACTGGGAAAGTATTTGTCAAGAGCTGCTTCCTGGAGGAAGCTGCCTGTGGAGCAATTTGGGAAACAAAAGAGGGATAGGCAGATCAGAAAAGATATGGGACAGTAATTCTAGGCTGCATGAATCTTTGGAATCATGAAAGAATGAGAGCCTTGTGAGGGATGCACTTGTTCACATTTGAAGTGGAATTTATGAGCTCGGTTTGTGTTGTGTATTGTGCCATGGAGGGAGATTTCTGAGTCAGGGAGGTATGAGATATGATTCTCATTGCTATCTGGAGGATAGATAGACAGATGGAATTGGATAGATGGACTCTTCCTGGGAGACTGTTACAGAAACTGCTATAATCATTTAGATCCTTGCTCTTCAAACAGTGAGCTGTGGGCTAGCAGAGCAGGCATCGTGTGGGAACTTGTCAGAAATGCTGGATCTTAGGCTCCAGCCCAGACTCCCAGAGTGGAATCCATATTTTTGTCAAGCTCCTCAGTGAGTTTTACAGTTTTCAGTGTTTGAGAGGCATCTTTCAGTGACAGTCAGGAGACTGGCCTTGGGTAATGACAGCATGGAAGGAGATAGGAAGGATCTGAGGGTTTCGAAACCAGGTGCACAGGAAGAGGGGCCTGCACTGGGAAAACTGGATCTGGGGAGCAGGGAGGAGTGTGGGCACTGGCTCATCTCCTCGCTCCAGCTTCCCATACCAGTCACCACAGTTTGGCACCTGACCCACTGTAGGAAAATACTGGCTGTGCCCACGCTGGAGTCTGCTGGTCCCCAGGGCTCCCCTGGGGTGGGTGTTGCATAGCGCTGCATTGCTGCTAGTTTTGCCTCCCTCCTTCACATGCAAGGACTGAAAGGGACTAGGGAGGTCACATCAGTCAGGCCCCCGCCTTGGGGCTGTACTGTCCCTTAATCAAACGAGTGGCAATTTGATGACCCTAATGATACTAATTGAGGAGGCTATGGGGGTGGAAGGATTAAAGTATGAGTTCTTAACTATCTATAGTGGAATTAGAATATTTTCTTCTCTCAAAGGTTTTAAGGAGAGACCAGACACCTGGATAAGGGTTTATGTATGGGCAGGGGCCGAATTAGTGCTTTTTAAAAGATCTTCTGATGATTTTTAATGTGCTAGTGACAACTAAAGTACAGAAAGCATAGGATTTCGGAGGCCGGGAGGCATTATCAATGGAAAAAAGGCTCCAGGTGGGCCTTTAGAACTTTTCTTTAGCTTTTGATGGGTTGGTATACTTTATTCATAGTAAGACTGAATGATGGATGACATAAAAGTCAGTATTAAAAGGAAATGGGTTGAAATTGCACACTAGGAGAATTTTCTGGGTAAGGGGGGAATTTCAGGAGACGGAGGATGAAGACTCTCTGACCACACATACTGGTGTCACATTGGGTTTGAATGCCCCAAGAGGAGCCTGGCAACAGAGAAGCTCGCAAACTGGACTCTCAACATCTTCCTGTCTCCAAAGATTTTCCAGTCAACTCCTTGATGAATGAATGGATGGATGTGGGATACATTTCACATGGTAGGGCACGGGGACAAGGAATAATAGAAGAAAACAACAGTCTCATCAAAGCATTATAACCTTTGCCCCAAATTTCAAAACATGAGCTAGGGATGTAGCTCAGTGGTAGAGTGCTTGGCTCACATGCATGAAGCCCTGGGTTTGATCTCTAGCACTAAATAAAACTCTGTATTTGGGGGAATAAACTACATTTAAGGGCTCAAAAAGAGTTTTTAGGTCTTTTACTCTATATCTGATCTCATCCAAGAGATTTTTAGAATGTCTAAGAGAAAAAAAATATTTCATTCCTTATATCTCCAATACCTAATACAATGAGGACAATAATAGTTACCACTTGTTGAGTATGCACTATAACCTGTTTTAAGAACTTTACTTATTTAATGCAATGCAATAGTTCTACCTGGTACGTATTGTTACCCCGACTTTATAGAAGTTAAAAACCAAGGTTTGAGGAAGTGACATCAGCACTTACACCAAGGTCGACAGCTTGGTGTCATACCCTGCATGTGTCAGCAGCTTAGTACAGAGAGATGACCGCTAAAACTGGATGGTATATTTAGAGGTAATGAAGCCAGTGGAGGAGGACAAATAGTGAAAAATGAAAAATGGTTTCCATTTGCTTTTCGGGATGTAGCTGGATTCACATTTGAGACATATACAAAGTTACATTCAGATATTCTTTCATTTACTCCGCGCTGTTATCAGTAGCTTGGAAACGGGGGGAGGCCGGGTATAAAGCTACTCGCTGAAGGCTGCGTGTGCATTCTGCGTAGGCACGCATTTGCCTTTGACTGGGTATGCGTGTCCAGGAGCAGAGTCTACGTATGTCAACAAGTCTATAAACATGAGCGTATTTCTTAGACTTTTTGTGCGCGTTGTGTGTACACATCCTGAATGAGTTAAACTAGCTGTGAGGAATTGGCTACCTTCCACCTCTGGTCCTGGCTGATGTGTTTGTACCAAACCCTGATATTTATTTTTCATCACCTCTCAAGGGAACCTCAATGAGTTTTCTTTCTGGGAAGTTTATGGCCAAGACGCTGGGCTGCTTTGGGGCCCCAATAAATCTGCTATAATCAGAGGAGGTTTGCAGAGAAAGAGAAACAGCAGCTGCTGGCAATGCTCTCCTGTCCTTTACTTTCTAGCCTACTACCCGGTGTCCTTGTCCTCCCACCATCCACATAACCACCCTCACTGTACTAGGACCTTTTGCTGGACGACGCTCAGAGAGACCACATCATTTATTTATTTATTT